>VZRV01007639.1:67158-157271 GCA_013398115.1 Falcunculus frontatus
CATTCCTGCCTGGATATAATCTGAGGTTTGGAACACCACACTCAGCCCTTACCTACTGTGCTGCGCTGACCACTCGGCCGCCCGGAGGCCTGGCAGGTGACACTTGCACGGTGTCCCGACTGGGGAAACCACCTCAGCAAGCAGCGGTGGAATATGGCTCTCTGCAAGAGCTTTCTGCCCTCTGGCTCTCTAAGGAGCAGGCTGCAGTCCGAGGTGTTGCAATGCAACAGGAGGAGACAAAGGATGAGAGAGGACCACCTGATGCAACAGTATTGAGTTTATTCAACCCAAGGAAAGAGCACCCAGAGTGGCCAAGAGATAGATTTGCAGAATACTTTTAGAGGGGGGTGTCTCAGGGGTGGATTCAGGGAACAGATCAATAAGGGAATGATGAGGGGTGACAGGTGACCAATGAGGGGGAACAGAGGGAGGAACATATTTGAACAGACTAATGGGGATAACAGCTGGCAAGAACCTTCTAGAAGTAATTGCTTATTAAACAGGGTCCATACATAAACATAGCTAAACTAACCAATGGGGAATACATAAACTTGGAGGGTTCTGGAACTGGGGAGGAGATGTCCGGGAGAGTGACATCCAGGGAGCTGAGCCCTCAGATAGCTGTGCTGCCTGCAGCACCGCCCTCAGGACCACTGTCCTGGGTGGGGAAATCCAGCCATTGGATGCCATGCTCCCTGCAAGTGGGCTCGACCACCTCAACACTACTGGATTCCCAGAGGACAAGAGCTACATAACCACCGCTGGACCTTCAGAGGAAGACCAGACCCTTCTACAGGATCACCACTTCAACAGAACCACACCTATCACTTCAGGAGGATTGCAGCCACCATTTTATAGGACTGCTACCACCACCCTGACCGACATGGTCAGGTTGTATCCTGACTCTGTCAGTTTAAGCCAGTGTTTTCTGCCTTTATTTTTAATTTTCCTATTAAATTGTAGCTCTGACTCAGAGTCTCCCACTGGTTTGTTTCCAGACGAGTACGTGGGCTTATGGTTGTTGCCCAGGAGAGCCGATAACAAGTGCCATGGACTCGTACCAAGAGCAAGGACAAATGATCCCTCCTGCTGGCACCTCCCTGCCTCCAGTGACTGCCCACCACGAACCCTGCAGCCAGATCTGCCTTCTCCGTCTTTAGTGCCTGCCAAAGAGGACTGCTGTTCTGTGGCCAACAAGGCAATCCCATGGGATCCACGCAGAATGCCTTGCAGAAGGATGACTGTTCAGTACAGTCAAATGCACAAAAGGAATAATGCTAAACTCAGTCAGACACTGTAGTGATGGAGGTGGAAAATGCAATGAGTGCTTCATCCAGGTACACTCAGGTGGATAAAGAGAAGCGGTTGTCTCAGCAGTACAGGGACAGAATTTACAGAAAAAGAGAATTCCCACTTCTGGAGCAGTTTAGGAAAAAAACCCACAATAAAACACTTCAGGAAACAGTAGCTTCATGAAATAGTGAATACTACACGTAGGGTAAAGGGAGTCAGAGTTTGTTTCCTGGGCAGCTGGGGAGCCATAAAGATACTGGATCAGAGTTAGGCAAGAAGTGGAAACACCTGAAAGAGGAAGGCAAGCAGAAGGGATTTCTTCTTGCAGATACAGCGAGAGGAGACAGAAGGCTGATAGGCTGCATGCTTTTTAATGATTTTTTTTTTAAAGTTGGGTTTATTTGCATGACAGCTCTGAAATAGGACAAAGTACAGAGAAGGGCAATGCTGCATAATGTGAACAAGGAAAGGGAACTGTTTGGCTTTTTCATTTAAATGCATGAAAATCTCTGTGAGGCCTATGTGTGTTGAGAGGAGGGATATGAATTTTAAAAAAATTATGCTGAAATAAATGATTACTCCAGTGAGAGAACAAACTCAACCTGAAGGCTCATAAGCACAGCTGAAATTAGGAACTGTGCTAATAGTCCCAAGCTGTGTTTCAGGTTGATGCTGAGTGGGGCCTGACTCAACAAACATGTCAGCAAGACAGAATTTAACACCAGAAAACCCTCTGTAGCTCTTTGGCAATGAAATGTGACACTATGGTCACGGGGACCTGGCTGCAGGGATGGGACGGATGCAATTGCTGTGGAATGGACCTGCCCATCCACAGGGATGTCCTGGCTCCACTGAGGTGGGTATCCAGGGGTGGTGAGATGCCAAACTGTCTCTAAGAACCACATCCTGCTGATCCTCTCTGCCTCCCCCACCCCACTCTTTTTCCCTGCACTGCCCTGCAAGGGAAGGATGTGAACTGGCAAAATGACTTTTTGGGGAAAGAGCAGAGGAATGGAAAACCAATAGATTCAGGCCCGGACATGCCCACGTAGCGGACAGGCACCCCAGAGTGAAGGGACTTGGAGGTTTGGTGGTGGGAGAGAAGAGCACATGCTTGGCTTCCTGCTTAGTGGTGACACAGACCCTTCAATCTGTCCCCTACCACCAGGGCTGGCTGCCACCCGAGCTCTGGTTGCCTTCCTCCATCCTTCATTGTGCTGGGGCCATCTGTGTGCTAAGGCAACCTTTGAGGGTGACACACAGGGAGAAAATGCTTGAGAGACACTGGACTGCTGCTCGAGACCAGAAGATATCGGTGGTGCCTCACCAACAGGAGATATTGTTGGCTTTATATCATCTTCCCCAGATGTCCAAACACAAACAGGTTTCGCTTTAGCATCTGGGGAAAGATCATCAACACTCACAAAACAGAGGCTGGTCTGAAAACAAAGGAAATGAAAATCACGTAATCATGGAATGGCCTGAGTTAAAAGGGATCTTAAAGATTATCTCATTCCAGCCCCTGGACAAGGACACCTTCCACTAAACCAGGTTGCTCAGAGCTCCATCCAACCTGGCCTTGAACACTTCCACAGATGGGGCATTCACAACTTCTCTGGGCAACCTGTTTCAGTGCCTCACCACCCTCACAGTGAATTTCTTCCTAATATCTAATCCTTAGGTAACTCCTTATTCCCAAGTCTCCTAAAGCCAAATCCAGATGAAGCCAATTAATGTGAGGAACCGCATATGGTCACTGATAGCACTTGGATTTCAGTTGTCCTGGTCAAACCAAAGCATTTTTGCCACATCATCAAGTACATCCTATCTGTGTATTCTTTATTCAGTAATGATTTGTTTATACGTGGCTGTGGTGCACCCTGAAACACGCAGCTTACTAATTAACTCATAGCCACCTGGGATGGCAATTAGCACAACAAAACCTGGAGCAAATCCATAAGGCTGATCATGGGATGTACATGCTTGAATCACTGAAAACAGGGAGCCTCACTGGTTTTAACCCACATTAAGGGGAGAACGTGCATTTCAAGTTGAGTGCAGGGAGGCTGTCCAGGGCTGACACATGTGAGAAACTGGGCTCTGGTTGTGCAGGGAGCTGCAGGCTCGAGGTCCCTGGCCTTCGTGTTGGTTCGGTGGCAGCACAAGGATCTGCCTATCAGTATCGCATCAAAGAGCTGGAGCTCTTTTATCCCGTGGAAGAATGGCTGCCCAGTGCTGTCTCTCAAAGTTATCCTGCCAACAGACCATGGACTGGAAGTTTTCTTCATCTGAAGTGATGAAGCGATGAAGCACTACAGATCTGCCTGGGACCACTGAACCAAAGCAAAGACAAGCTAAATTTGGGTGACAGACTTCACACTCTGCACATGTAGAAGGGCTGCTAAGTTGATACAAAGCTTTCTGATATTGTACCTACTGGGTTTGAGGTTCTTGGGGGTTTAGTGCCTTCTCTCCTGTGCTTCCATGAAAAATTACAATGACTGGGCACTCCTCGTGCAGCTCCACACTGTGCATTTGCTGCTGATGGGTGAATTTAATCCTGCTGGAAATGCAGAGGTGGGCTGCAAAGGATGAACTGTTTCCTGTCAGGATTTAAGCTCCTTCGTGCCTGCTCAGGGGCCTTGCCTAAAATCAGTGACAATCTGCCCACTTCCATACCTAATTGTAATAAACATGTGAGAACAGACCACAGCACAGTTAGCAATTCTCCCTTCATTATGCCAGTGTGCTTCTCATAGCATAATCATGATCAGCAGACACATCATTCATCACCATTTTCATTTTGCAAGTTTAGCTTCTTTTTCCGCTAATAAGGATTTAAAAAAGAGAAGAAATAAACAACATAAACCACCACCTTTTGGAGGCTGGGTCTGTCCATGCGGCACTGGTGACAAACAGCCCCTGACCTGCAGAATCAGACTCTGCAGTAGCCAACACCAGCAGAAATAAAAAGCACAAGGTTTGAAAGAAAACTTGGTGCCCATCACAGGCAGCTCAGAGTTTGCACTTCATCAAGGGCCAGTTTTCACTAGGATTAGTTAACCAGCCATTTCCTTCCTCACTGCCTTTTAACCATTTATTGTTTATAGTGCAGCCTGGGAAGCTCTGCAATAGACACTAAAGCATTCAGGAGAAGCAGCAGGAGTCACTCTACAGGAGTAAGTTAAAGCTCAGCATGTGCCCTTCAGCTGGAAATCATAAAGCATCCCTGGAAACATTTAGCTGAGCCCTGAGCTGGAAGACAGAAAACAAGAGGGCACCTTTCCTGCTCCCCATGGAGAGGGCTGCCAACTGCCAACCGTGACCTGTTCATTCCAGGTGATGTAAATGCAGACGTTTTTGCTAATCTTATGCTAACTTGGATTTCAAATTTTGCTTTTGCCTGCATAGCCTTTTTATTCACTCCTCTCTCTCCTCCCTGTCTCTGAGGATTGCCTGCCCTTGGGAGTCTCTTTCTCCTTTCTCCATCCAAAAACATTCGCATTCTTCCTCAGAATGGTGCTGATACAGTCTCCTGTCCCATCATCCCCAGCTTGCCAGTCATTGCATGCTTTTTGAGAAATAAAAATAAATAAAATTCAAGATATTAATAAAACTTAGGATCCAGAGAAAGTATTTGCTTTGGATATTGTACAGAGGATTTAAGAAGATGGGATCTCCCAGTTTTAGGAACTAAAGAACTGTTTTACCTAGTACACTGCCTTTTTTGTAGAACTGATCTGAAAATTCTGGTCTGAAGTCTGGACTATTTATTCCAGGACTAGTGAGTACCAGCAGCTGCATGTGAGGTTTTGAAAAGGACAAAGGATGTTTGTAATTTGTGTCCCGTTTATTCTGTAAAGCAGCTTGGGATTTAGGAATGAGTACAAATAAGTTTGTGCACTATGCCATTTTACTGGACAGCAAAGCCAGTGGCTGACTGACACCTTCGGGGGCCGGAACAGTGACTCCTGTGCCAGAGAGCAGTGATGTTGCTGGTGGAGGTGAGTACAGCCAGGCTTCCAGGGCTTCCAGGGCTTCCCATTGCCAGTGGTCAGAGGCCTGGCCACCTCTCGTGGAGAGCAAAGGTAAATACCCACAGTGGTTTAACATCGACTATCAAAACTCCCGTCTTCTGGCAAATTGAGTTGATTTTCAGGACAATTTACCTATTTGTGCCTCCATCTGGTCTGTTTGATGCTGTTAAATTCCAGCTCAAAATGAGTCTGTTTTGGAACAGCAGCACTGGTAATAGATGAGCACAGTTCCTGTACTGAGATCCTCTCACCTCATGTGTGAGTTAACAGTGAGCCATCACCACAGTTAGCAATGCAGATAAAGTCCAGCTCCTGAGACCTGAGCCAGCAGAAGGGTTGCACATCAGAGTTGGATTTCCAGGCTCCCCCAAAGCTGAAGTTGTTCCCACACAAGGACCAGCAGTCCCAAAACTGTGTTGTGTTTGCCACCTCTCAGCCAGAAAAATCTCACTTTGGACAACCTGTGAACAAGTGTGAATCCAAGCCCAAAGCTCTGACACAGCAGAAGTGACTCTTCTGCTCATCCCCTTCCCAGCCAGGGGTGCTCCTGTGTTCCAAGGGGCAGTCCCTGTCTTGTGGCTGGACTCCAGCCAGCTGCCACTCTACTTCCTGCCATCTAACAGTGAGCACACCTGCCCTTTGCTCTCAGGAAAGTCCATCTCTGCTTCTCTCCCACACCAAAAAAATCCCATTATGGTCAGCAATTCCCCCAGCTTAGTCTAAGGAAGGTGAGCACCACCCACCCACACTTCACAAGTGCTCCGTGCATTTCTTCCACCTTGCCTTTTCTCACTGGAATTCAGAAGAATGCATCTTGCTTAAAAAACTCAAACCAATCTCACACAGAGAAACCTGACCAAAATTGGCCATGCCACTGCACTTGCCTTTTCCCCAGAGGGGAGGATGCAAAAGCAAACAAAACATGGCAGATGTTTGTCATGGTGTTTAATGTGCGCTGGAAGGGGTTCAGATGCTGTTGTGGTGAGAGCTCGGAAAGCTACAGTACAGAAGCCAAACACTTCAAGATGGGCTTTTTGTGCTGCTCTGTTTTGAAATAGTTCCAGATGATTCGTCACAGAATTAATTTAGGCAAGAATAGATTTCCCTGAGCAAGACAATGGTAGAACATCACACTTTGCGATTACGCTGAAATTGCACTACCTGAAGAGGCAATTCCTCATCCGAAACTCAGTATCCAAATAATTTGATTTTTTTCATCAAAGTGTGGAGAAGATGAAGAACATTACAGCAAAATGCCTTCAGATGGAGGTACAGGCTGTTCTGAATACACAGATCTTTGGAAATTAGACGCGGTTTTCATCTTTTCCAATAATTTTGAGTTAACTACCTACTTACCTACCTCAGCTTGTTTCTAAATTGCAGTGACACACATGGTTAAATTCTCAGCTGTATTAAAAATACCCTGAGTGAATGAAAAGAAAAAAACCCAGCTCAGTTTGTACATGTTGTATTATATCATAATTTGACTTTAGGATGTTGGAATTTGTTTTATCAGAATTTGACACTATCTACTTGACTCGAACACATAAAAAATGTAATAAAACCACCAAAAATGTCATGCCTGTGAGCTTCAAAGCAGCACAAAGCTTGACTATTTTAACAACTTTTTTAATCTTTGAGGAACTGCTTACCCATTGATTCAACCTGTTCACCCAGGATCATTCTGTCACTGTTGCTCAGAGTTTTAATGCATTTCTCTCTGTGCAGTAACTGAAAAAAAAAAGATATAACACAAAATTTCATGGCCTCTGGTTAAGGCTTCAGAACTTCCTTGTGCTCCTTGGAGAGCAGCTCATTAAAAATACATCATGTTAATGAGGAAGCAGTAGCCTGCTGGCCAGGACAGGTCTGCAAAGGTGCGGGGCAGTTCAATGAGGGAAAAATTCTCTCCTAAGGAAAGCAGGGACAGAAACTGCTTCATACTTCTAGACTCAAGGTTTTGATTCAAGCACGATGTCACAACCGATGTGCATCCAACTGCTCCTCCCAGTCAGGGCTGTTATGGCCCCAGGGAGGGAATGCTCACCCTGGGAGGTGGGCAGTGATTGTCTGGTGCCTCTTGCACAGTGCCCCACCAGAAAAAAACACAACACAACAAACTCCTTGGCAAACGTGGAACCATGTCCAACCTGTGACGGGAATATCCTGGAACAGTGCCCAGGACAGCAGGGACACAACTGGAGTGGGCACCCCCAGGGCTCACCTCCCTGCAATAATGACACGAGCTCTGGGAAAATTTTCCCAAAGCAGAGGGCCTACATCACCCTGAAATCCCATTCCTGTTGTAGCAACATTCCCCATGGCAAAGTGCAATTCCAGAATAGAAACCATTCCGTGTCAAAACAACAAAACTCGACACACTGTGAAACAAGTCGCCAAAGCCCAGGATGTTACTTAGATACAACAAGATTTTTAAAACTTTGGTCATTATGTACCTTCTTTTACTGATGCCTTTAAATTTTGAATGTTCCAGCTTTTCTCTGGGAGCAGGGAAGCAGGGAAACTTGCCGTTTTTTTCCTTTTTCTTTCACAGAAGCAAATGTGACCTTCTCTCCAGGTCATATATTGTATGAGGTATTTTGGAAATTGTGTAAGATATTTTGGAAATCATCAAGCAGATCTGCAGTAGCATTCAGGTTCCTTCTTCATGCTGAATTTAGGATTACAGGGATCCAGGTATAATTTCATAAAAAGAAAAATTACAGGGAGTAAAGATAAGCAGTCAAAATCAGCATGCAAAGTAGAAGCTGTATTTTTTTCATGAGCAAATATTAATTTTACAGAAAAGAAGCAGAAGCAGTACTCTTAATAAAACAGTTTTTCCTTTTAACCAAAGACTATTAAAACAAAAAGCTCTTTGAAAAAAATCCTCACCAAATATACATATATATCTGACAAAATGTCCAAGTCTTTCTTCTTTCCTTGCTTCCCCCCCTCCCCCCCATTTTCTCCCCTTTAAGGGAATTGTTTTATTTTCTATTCTTTTGTTGTCACATCTGGGAGGCCATTTGTGTTGCTTCCTTCAATATACTTCACATAACCTGGCAGCAGATGTATTGTAACGCAAATTAAGATCCAGGCAGGCAACATGAAGGGCTAAAACAAGTTACTGCAAATCTGGGAAAATCTGGGACAGAACCTGGAGTTGGAGCTGGTGCTTGGGGGCAGCTCTGTGGGTGCAGGGTAAGGCCTTTGCTGGCCCCCTCCCTTACAGGGGGGCAGGTTCATCACCCCTATGTCATGAGGGGCTCTGCCCACCCACCCTGTCACCCACCCAGGGCCTCCAGGCTCTGTCTGGAGCAAGAAGCAGCACATATCCCTATGCCGACTCAGCAGGAGCAGCTCCTTACCGTGAGAGTTGTTAAAATAAGCACTTCTGAATCTGTTCTCTCCTTTTGACACCAAACATAGTTTAGGAATACACAGGGAGGACAGGATGTCTGCAGGTAGGTGGAAGTGTCTGTATCAGCTTCTTGGTCAGCAATGCCCAAAGGTAGGCGACAGCCTGAGCTGCTCAGCAGGCTGGAGAGGATTAACACATCCGGGGCAAAATGTAGCAAAAAAGCTTTTTTTCCCCTCCTGTCCACGCTGCCTTCCTAAGTACCAGGAGAGTGGGAACACGTTAAAGGGACTGTGTTGTACCAAGTGTCACATGGCATCATTAAATCACAGATGTGCCAGCAGATAATTTGGGTAAAGACCAAGAGGCACATAAGAGTTATCAGCCATGACTCCAAGGATGACAGGTTATTACCACCTGTCATCCTAAGAGGCTGCATCTGTGAACTCCAAACACTCTTTTTATTTTTTGCCCTCCCACTCGGCAGCATTCAGAAACTGGAGTTTAAGAATCTTTTAAGTTGATGTGCTACAAAGGAACCAAAAGAAAGCCTCAAGGGGAAGATATTGGCTTTAGCTATTTGATCCAGGTTTTTACACTGCTATTCTATGCCCAGTTCTGAGAAAAATAAATCCCTTTATCCTCCAATTCCCTACCTGATCAAAACTAGGCCATTTTACCCAAATAGCCAAGCCACGTTGCTTAACACCCACACTGATTTCAGCCCCCTGGGAGTCAGATCTGAGAGATTTTCCTTTGAAGGACTAGTCAGAAAGGAGAGTAATTTGGCTGCTGCTGCTGTTAAGAAGCTCTGTATTAGTCACAAAATGTTACTCTTCCCATAAGGAAAACGAGTGGAGCAGCAGCTGAGGAGGGGCAGGGGCAGTGAGAGGTGCAGGCAGCAGCCCTGCTCTGCCCTGAGCTGTGCCACAGCATCTCCCAGCACCACAAAAGGGTGCTGGAACTCCAGCTTGGCTTCCACTGGGGCTGTGAACTCTCCCTGAGGGTCTGGACTCCTGTCCTGGGGAAGCAGAAGCTGCAGCCACCCCTGGGCAGCCAGGGGACCTGGCCCTGACCCCAACCCTCACCTTAACCCACCCTGACCTCATGGATGGAGGTACTGGGCAGAGGATAAGCAGAGTTTTCCGTGGCTCACGCAAAGAGAAAAATCTTAAAAAGGCTTCAGGGTTCTATCACCTCTGCAGGGTAGGTATTGAAAAAGGCAGGGAGAAGGGAAGGGAGGGTTATCAGCAGAAAATGTCATTAAAGAGGCCTATTTTGAGGAAACCAGGATTAAAAAATGCTGCAGGAAACTCCAGAACATCTATTTAGCATCTCAGTTTTCCTAGAGGTTTGCAGCAGGACCACGAACATGTGGGAACCTCTCACTTCTCACAATTTTCCTTTAAAATACAACCTATCAGACAGACAGGAAGGTCCAAACCTTTCCAGAGATCACCATTACACAGAGAAAACAAGTATTAAATCAATGGATAAAGCAAAAGCTCCAACTTGGTTTTGTTTTACCGGTGTCAACTCCAGAGCAGATCATAGCTGGGGAAGCTGGTTCTGGAATACAAATAAAGGGCACTTTCTGTAGACTTCCTACCAGTAATAAGCCATGGACAAAACAATGCCTTTGACTCCCAAAATCATGCAGATGAAACCCTGAAACCCAGCCATCATTACCCAGCTGGGTCCCTTGCAGCAGCAGAGAGGAAAAGGGTGGATTTCAGGATAGTTTCAACTACAAGATGAAGTTTTTCACACAGCAACCGATTCAGAGAATTCACAGTGCAAATGAAAGATTGTGTCTGGGTTTTGTTTCTTTGCTTTCTAATACCTTTTTTTAAACATATATATTTCTAACATGTCCTCGCATGTTGCTCTGTCTTGCCCTTTACTAAAAGGAAAACATGTTGCAGAAGCTCAGCCCCAACACAAATTCCAAAATTGTTCTTAACCTCATCCTCACAAACTCAAAAACTCTTAACATCAAGTGCAGCTCAATCTATTCTACCAGCACAGGTCCTGCTACAGCCAATAAGCACTTCCAAGAGAGGCCTTAACCCAGACCACTGGTTTCCATGAATTCCAGATTAAAGTCAGGCTGAATCTTATCCTGACCTCTTCCCTTTTACCCAGTACCTGTTAAATGAAATGTATCACTGCCAATCCAGGGAAGAAGATTCTCCACTAAGCAGGGCTCACCTACTTCTGCCTTCTCCTCAATCTCCACTTAATCTTCCCCAGACTGCGCTTCACTACATCCATTAACTGCAATGTGCTCCTGCTGGGAAGCCAACTCCTGCCAAAAACTCCTGTTCTTTTGGGTGCATTTAGTCTGAGTTTTCGTTATTTGTTTATTAAAAGGTCATACAGTCCTGACTCCTGTTTTCTTATCTGAAATTTCATTTAAAGGAATTATCTACTTTTTTGCCCTTAGTTAACCCCAAAGGAGTGAGATGATTCTAATAGTATAAAACTTTGTCCAGTTTAAACACTGACAAAACTGCATCAGGCCTGTTTTAACAGTCATTTTTATAGGCTGGGTTTTCTCAGTTTCAGCTGGCTATCCACACTTCTAGGTCTCTATCCATACCTCTGAGTCTCTTGGTAGTTGTTACCAAGCCCTGGAGCTTTTCAATCTCGCATGCTTTGCTCCAAAAGACTGCTGCGAATCCATTCCCACAGCTGCTAACCTGCCCCAGGTGCTGCACCTGCCTACAGCCTTGGCTCAGAAGCCTGCCAGGAAAAGAGATAAGCACATTTTGGGATACCCGCATAAAATGCATCTGATGGATGTGCCTGTTTAAAGGCTGCATCCAACCATTACTGCAGAATTGGAAGAGCAACCTCAGCTGATCTCAAAGGGAGCATGATCAGACCTGAGGATGGCTGCAGGAAGCGATCTGCAATTTCCTGCTTTCCTGCATCTTCTTTATTTCTACAGCAGTCCTCTCTACTTCATCAATTCCAAGCTCTAAGGCTGGAAATTTACTCAAGTGTTCTCCACTTCCCTCCCTGCACTTGCACGGAGGGCTCAGCTCCCACTGCACAGCGGCTCCAGCCACAAGAGCTGGACACCTGCAGGAGGAAGGTCTGTTTTCTCAGGGAGAGTAAACCATTCCAGTACGTGGATCAGCAGCCAGGCCAGCTCTGAGCCAGGACAATGAATTTGGGATCTGCTAGGGAAGCAAAGGTTGCTCTCGGCCCATCCCTGTGCCCTGACACATCACAAAGCAGCAACCTACTGCGACTTTTGCAACAGCAGCAATGTTTCTGTGAAAGACCAAAAAGAGGTCAGCCAAAAGATGAGGGACTCCTGCCTGCCTCCAAACACTCTCATCTTCAGAAGGAAACTAAGTCACTGGCTGCAAACTCTGCAGCCAGCCCAGACAAGCATCCAGGAGCCTTCAGGTCTGGAGCAGCCTCCCTTAAAGGAAACGCGGATCCACTCTCACCTTTGATTGTTTTTGGCAACGTTAGCAATGCCTCTGTCAAACACTAGGCTAAAAATATCTTTCAGCACCTGCAACTGTATTCTTCTGTTTCTCAAGGGGTTTTTTTTTCCCCTAAGTGCATGCATAGACATAGGAAAGCAAAACCAACAGATGAAACGAGCATTACTGAAGATGATTACACAGGAATCTTGGTTAATGAGCTTGTAGCATACCTTACTTTCTTGGCTTAGCATCTCATCAATACATCAGATCCCTTTTGCTTTAAAACACCAATAATTTCCAAAGTTCATGTGAATGTCTGCTGTGCATAAGTAGCAGAGCCACCACCGTGGTTGCTGTGGCAAACAAGCTGTTCTATCAGTCAGGAAAGGAAAGCGCTGTATAAACACTGAGTAATTCCTCAGAGGACTAACAATGCTAGAGCAAGGTGAAAACCTGAAGCAGCTTTCCCAGTGTAATGCAGCCAAACCCCCTTTCCACAGTTAATGGAGATCTGTGACTGCAGCACATTCAAATGTATTACTTTTTCCAGGAGCTACTCTTATAGGTTAAAATGCAAACTGTACTTTCACTCACGGTGGAGTGCAGGTCAAGAGAGGGGATTCTGCCCCTCTGCCCCACTCTGGTGAGACCCCACCTGCAGTGCTGTGTCCAGATCTGGTGTCCCCAGCACAGGAAGGGCATGGAGCTGTTGGAGTGAGGCCAGAGGAGACCCCCAAGATGATCAGAGGGATGGAGCAGCTCTCCTTGAGGAAAGGCTGAGAGATTTGGGGTTGTTCACTCTGGAGAAAAGAAGGCTCAGGGGTCACCTAACTGTGGCCTCCCAGGACCTGAAGGGAGCCTACAAGAAAGATGGAGAGGGACTGTTTACAAGGGCCTGGAGTGACAGGACAAAGGGGAATGGCTTCACACTGACAGAGAGTAGGTTTATATTAGACAATAGGAATGAGTTCTTCCCTAAGAGAGTGGTGAGACACTGGCACAGGTTGCCCAGAGAAGCTGTGGATGCCCCTGGATCCCTCGAAGTGTTCAAGGCTAGGCTGGATGGGGCTCTGAGCAACCTGGGATAGTGGAAGGTGTCCCTGCCCACAGCAGGGGCATTGGAATTGGATGAGTTTTAATGTCCCTTCCAAGCCAGGCCATTCTATGACTCTATGAAATACAAACCAACTGGAATAACTTCAGTGACGTTATCCTGACTGCCTGAACCTGGATCTTAATCATTCTCTTCACATCATCCACCCCACCACAGCTGCATCTCACACAGAAGAACTTCACTGGAAGTTACCACATCCACACATGCACCTTACACTTTTTAGAAGGTCTTTGACCAAATAATCTTTGTACCCCACTGCAATAAGGCCACTCCAGAATTTTCAAGACACTCAACTTCCCAGCCAACCTCTTAGATGCCCTTTCTGAAATTTTTATTGGAATAGGTGACTCCTAACAGCATGGCATGTATGAGAATATTGGGCAGAATCAGTTGCCTGCTCATTATTTGGGAGGGTTTTTCTTCATCACACCTTTCCTCACCTGAGTAACTGTATGTCATGCAAATGCTCTGCCTTTGGGTTCACAGAGCAGAATCAAACCACTGTGCTACATTTCACAGCCAAAATAACTAAGCTGTGACTGGTGAAATCCTCATCTAAGAGACTATTTCTGCCGGGTCCCCAGGGGCTGCATATTGGGCCCGTGCTGCTCAGTGTCACTGTCCATGATTTAGGGAGGAAAAAGAACAGATCCAAGTAACCAAGGGGCACTGGTGATGTGTCACACATGATACATGACACACATACTTGCAGTGACACAGGAATTAGCAGGACAATAAATAACAACAATGCCCAGCCAAGTAAAAGCAGAGAAAGGCAGCTGCTAGTGGAGACATCTTTTATGTTGCTATATTGAATTCGTGGTTAAAGGGAGCTACCGAGGAGTTCCAGCCATGTGGCTGAGAAGAGACCCTGCTGCTTCTCCTTATCAAAGAGAGGCTCAGCTGTCCACTGCTATGCTGTGCTTAACTCCTACCCCATGGCCTGGAGGCACCAAAACCAAGAGAGAACTTCAGAGCAGCCACGCAGGCAAAGGAGATCAAGTGAGGAGACTGGTGGGTGGTAGATAAAAGAGGAGAAATCCCAGGAAGAGAGGAGAGACTTTTCATAGCTCCATCAGAAGGTCAGAGGGGTGTCTGAGGACATTGAAGCAAATTGTGTTACCAGATTAGGATTTTTCTAAATTAGTGTTCATAAACAAAACAAAGCAGAATTTTCCCCATCATTAAATTAAAAGTATGATTAAAATTTTTCTGTTGCTGAGAAAATGCTTGCAATTAATTTCATTAGCCCATTCCTGGCTGTCAGAAGTTCCTTCTGATGGCTGTGCCTGTTTAAAGGCTGCATCCAACCACAATCACAATACCTAGTTTATTCCTTGAAATCTTCCATATAAACCTCCCTGTCTGCTGTGGACTATCAGACATGCAAAAACAAACTCTCAACCTTTATTAACTGACAGAAACATCCTCCCTAAAGTTACACAAAATGTTTTGTATTTTTGTATTCCTAGTGGCTGTCATTTCTCACTGCAGAATAAATGATGCCTCAGCTTCTTGAAAACCCAGATGTGTTTCTGATACTGTTTCCATAAACTTTAACCATTAACATTGGAGAGAATTTAATAAACCAAAGTTTCACAGTCTTGTTACCTCATTACAGTTTTTCCTCAGCACCACAGAGCCACTAAGGCATTTCTCATCACTACATAATTTTCAGGCTACTTCTCCCAGTTTTCATAGATGACAAAGCAAAAAGCTGCATGGCTCATGTAAATCACTGTATACCTAATGTCCCACCAAAAACCTGCTGTTTAATCACAAATCAAACACCAGCCCTGATAAGCCTCACTTTCTCCCAGCCTCATGTGTGGTGGGAAAACACAGAATCATGGAGTCATTAGGTTTGGGAGGGACATCTGGTGATCATCCAGTCCAGCCTCCTGCCAAGTCAGGGTCACCTGGGGCAGGTGACACAGGAACACATTGAGGTGGGTTTGTAATGTCTCCAGAGAGGGGACTCCATGACCTCCTTGGGCAGCTGTTCCAGTGTTCTGCCATCCTCAACATAAAGAAGTTCTCCCTCATGTTGAGTGAAACTTCTTGTGGCTTAGTTTATGGCCATAAATTAATCATAACATGAAGGTACATCCATCTGTCTGATCCTCTTTCCCTCTTCTGAGCACACCAAACAGCCACACATCAAAGGTCCTTTATGATCTGTTTCTGGGGTCAGAAATGCAAAGTTCAGACCTTTCATAATTCAGAGAGAGAGGGAGCATGCACATGTACAAGCCAGCATGTACACATGTCCAGAGAGGATTTGCAGTAATGCCCAGACTCCCAGAGCCAGACTGTAACCTGCAGTATCTGCTGGATACAACTTCCAGTTCTGTTCATCCTACTGCTTCCAGCTTCCAACTTTGTTCATCCTACTCCTTCTGATGATTTTCCAGGGAAACAGAAGCTGTTTTATGGAAGAGAGAATACAGCTGAAAACCTCCAGGATGCCCCGCATGGTCTTTCCACAGCTGGCAAGAGGTGGGCAGAGCCTCAGAGTTGTGGAAGCTCTTAAGGTGTGGCTTAGAGATGTCACTTGTGTGGCACAAGAAGGGGCTGAGCCTGCACTCCCAAAGTGGCCTTGGGTTCACCTCCTTGCCCCAACTATTCCAGGAAGCACCATTTTCCCTGGAGTCCTCTGCCCTGCACAGCACAAGGCCCTTTCTGGCTTACCAAAGGCCAATGCCAACCCAATTCAGTCTGGCCAAATGAAAATTTCTTTGTCTTCTCATTGTCCGAGCACACTTTGAGCTTTCCACCCCATTTTCCACGTACCCTCCTCTCCATCTCTTTAAGCTTTGCAGCTATGAGAACAAAACTTCCCAAACACTTCCCTGCATGTCTTTCCACTGGCCTTAAATGCTAATGTATTGTATAACTCTGCCGTGTGCCCAGGGACCCTTTACATTATTTAAAGGCTGTCAGTCAGGTGTGAACCTTTCCATTGATTTACCATTCACTTCTCATCCTTTCCTGGATGCATTAGGCAGCTGCAGCCCACCACTGGTATTGAGGAATAACAATTCCATTTGTTTGAACCTGACTTAAAGCCGCTCACTTCTGCAGCACATATAATTCTCCTTACTGTGGTTTGTGTGACATTAATGACAAAATAAATAATTCAGCATGGTTTTCACCCAAATGTAGCCTTGTCAGAGACTAATATACAATCTTTGCTAGCTTATTTAACAAAACAAGCCACTGAATGGTGCTTTTAAAGGCTGAAACTCTCATTTTAATGGAATTTGGTGGCAAAACTCCCCCGAGACCCAACGGTAACGAACAGGCACAATCTTCCCACTCTTGTTCCTGCCAACCCACCTTCTCATTTAGCCCTGGTATTTATGCTCTGCACCCACCCAGCAGGTCTGTGCCTTCTTACCCTGCACATCTTAGGCTGGCTTTTTATGGAGCTGCACTTAACTTGAAGGGGCCATAAACTGAAGCTGAACAGCACCAGGGATGTCTGCACAGGGTAATTAGGAGAAAAAAAACCCACGTAGTTCACTAATGAGACCTGACAGCGAGGCTTCAGGAATGAAACCACTCCTGTTGTTGCTCTCAGGGTGGTGGGTTTAGTGACACACCAAGCCACTTCCAAGCATTGCAGGAGGGCTGCTTGGCTACAGAAGCTCTATAACAGGATGACTGTTTTAAAAACAAACAAACAACAACAACAAAAAGCCCCCACCGACGAAAAAACCCAACAAAAAACGCAACAAAAAACCAAACCAAACCAAAAAAATCACCAGTTTTTTCGACATTCATAACAAAGTTTCCAGTACCTTCACTGAGGCCAGGATATGCCTCTCAATACCCACTCCCCCAGTCCCTCTACAGCCTGCTTTTTCTCCATTTCTCATATACTCATTCCTACTTGTCCTGTGTTCATGAATGTTGTCCCAGAGCTGCTGTGCTAAAACTGGTGTCAATAGCTGTAGAATTTATGCATAAAGGAACACTCCTACCAAAAAAACCTTTCATTTTTCCCTTAAAGCAGTGCTGCTTTCCCTTAGAAGTGTACTGGCCCCAAAATGATCTCAGGGTTGCCCTGGGATTAAGACCCTTATTTCCCCATGACTTTATGTTCACCTCCTTTTCTTCTTTTTCCGGAAAAACCACTTAGTTTGTCTGTAAGCAACACATTCAGAGACAGCACATACATCATGCCAAATTATTCTCCCCTGGAGCAAGGTCAATTTGATATTCAGATTGGCTTTTCATTCATCTTGGGGCTGCAAAGTGATTTTTTCTTTCAGCTTCAACTTACCTAAACTATTGGTATCTGATTTTTGATTTTGCAGACTAGACTGCTACCCAGGGTGTTTTTTTCCTCATGTCCATGGAGTCTGTTTTTCCTGTTATGCAACTGCAGCTGCTGTTTGCAAAGACCACAGTGTGCATTAGGTAGCTGATGAAATAAAGCCTATTGAATTCTCATGGAGAGAGGAATCACTAAAGTCTGTGATTTCAAAATTATGAATTGCCCATTTCCTTCAAAATAGGATAATAATGAATAGATGATACATTTCAAAGTATATTCTAAGAAAACTTGCTAATGGTTTCCTTGGAGCTGGAAATTATGCTCTAGAAAAGGGATGCATCTGGCCCCAAAAACTGTGATTGAGAGAGAGTGAGAGACAAGAAATGAGTCCTTTTGGGTTTTCTTCCCCAACAGTACCACACTGACCACAAGGTTTCTGACAACTCAGGTCCCTTGGCAGCCCACACTTCCCCTGGGAATCCCTTCAAGCCCCACTCCACCACGCTTTAGCCCCTTCCTTGTTCTCCCAGCATGAATTTTAACCTTAAAGATAACCATAACTCAACTATAATGATACAGTAACTGCTGTATCATCTTGCAAAGAGGTGTGTCCAAAAAACTCTGGCTCCTTAATAGAAATAGCCTGGTTTAAAGTCCTGATTGGCTAAATAATGGGATTAGTTCAGAGGCTATGGATCTATTAAGCCAAAAGCTAGAGTTTAACATGAAGAGTCTCTGTTCTGAATGACAATAAGGTTACCTGCTCAGTATTGATTTTATTCCCATCAGCGACATCAGCACAACCAGGAATGAGCAGACAGAGGGGCCCAGAAAATTTCCTTAAAATGAAGGAAACTGACACAGTGGGAACATCAGCACTGCTCTCATAATGTGTCTGATATGGAAACAAAAGTCAAAGTGGCCTTTTTGTAAAAATGATCCAAGGAAAACACTGCATCCAGCAGAGAACACCTGATGGCACAGTGGAGCTCTTGCAAAGGGTTCTATTCCTGCCTATAGACACAGTTTGCAGCCTGATTTGCTCAGTACCAGCTTTAGTTTAACTGTGCATTTAGTCTGAATTGCACGCAACACTTACAGAAGCATACGTGGGATTGACACAAATACCAATGAATTACTCAGATCTGGAGTTATGACAATGACACGAGGAAATGAACTCTCAGGAGTTTTAAGAGAGGAGAAAGAAAAACCTATAAATAAATAAATAAATCACTGTTGCCTTTTATTTGAGTTCCTGATATTTTCAGCTTCTAAAAACATTACCTCAGTTAACTCTCTGCATTAAACTTTTTTATGATAGGAATAAAGTTCTTTTTTTTAACAAATAAAAAAGCATTCTCCCCGGCATAGCGGCCCTGCTATCATATTAAAGGCACCTCCCAGGGTAGAGCTATTCCAGATTAGAGAGAATTTTCATTGAAACCAGAGGCTGGATTGCACTTTCCATTTCCATACGCCACGTCAGACGGGAGCAGCTGGCTGGGATCCTTCAGGAGCAGTGCTGTGCTGGTAAGTGGATTGACTGCACTCAGCAATGCAGCAATTCCCAGTGACCCCATAAACTGCAGCCCAGCAAACACTGACCAGTGCCTGATCTCGCTTAGCACACACTGCGGGTGCTGGTGACTTCCCCTCGCACCTCGGTCCCCCCAGGAAAGGGCCATGACAAAGGGAGGGAGAGCTGGAGCTCACTGCAGGAGCCGGCCCCTCGAAGCAGCGACAATTTTGCTCCTCTAAAACAATTGCTGGGGGATTTTGAAGGCTGAAATCTGCTGTGCCTTAAGCCTGACAATGAGAAGGATTTTGTTGCTTTGCTCCCAGCTCTTCCACCCAGCTGGGACATCAGCACCCCACATTTCCCTCCTCATGCCTCACTGTCCCTTGCCCGTTAGCTTTGGGGCTGGGGAGGATGGTGATGACTCTTTCCAAGCCCTTGTGCCAGCTTGATCACAAAGATCAGGGTGACTCAGTGACGGCATGGAAAGGTTTGGCTCCTTTGAGAAGACTCTCTTTAAACCCAGCATCCCTGGCACCAGCTGAGCAGTGAAATGCTCACAATGAAGTGCTCGTGTCCCACAGCGCTGCCGTGGCAAGCGGGGCACAGCCCCCGCGCTCTCCAGCAGAGCCAGGAGCCAGTCCTGCTGCCAAACCCACGCACAGCCTCCTCCCACACCTCGGAGACACTCGGGGCGGCTTTGTCAGCACAGCACAACAGTAGCAGGAATACACACAGATACTGTCAAGGACAGCAAAGTGCAACCAGCACAGCCAGCCCTGCTCTAAATGCTGCCAGAATATTTATAACCTGAATGTTCTGCCCAGGGAGCTGAAGCCTAATTTAAGCTCCTTTTTCCTGCTTACTTTCCTCTCCTCAAACACATGATAGTTTTCTATCATTAATCTTCAGACTCTCATACTTCCAGTGTCCTGAACTTGTATTTCTCCTTTTAGGCACAAGCTGTCCTTCTACTGCATGGAGCAGCTGACCTGGTCACCTTTCCTGACAACACTCACAGCTCCACAGGATCAGGTCCATGGAAAGGAATAAAACATTCCCAGGCGTCTGTGCACACACTTGAACAAGGTTCGTAGAAGTGGTTTCACACAAGAGGCTGCCCAGCCCCAGCTGTATACTCCCATCTTGGTTTCAGAGTGATTTCCAGAATTATTCCTACTCTTTCAGTCATTTTCACCAGACCAGAAATCGGTCCTGCTCCACACAAGTGATTGTGCTGCTCTTTTCATCCTCCCCAAGCTCAGCCAGTGCAGTTCTGTGCCCTGGCACAGATAATAAACACAAGGGGATTTTAGGAAATTAACTGGCAGCCGTGAGGCTATGGGAAAGGACTTTTCAGCAAAATCAGCACTAGATTTGAAGTAACATTAAAGTCCTGTCAGAGGCAGGCACAGGCACACAGAAATTCACAGCTCCTATGGGGTTGTTCCACTCAATGCAGCCTCTGTCCCAGGTACCACAAGGTGAGGGAGGGAAAGATGCACAGCCTGACCGTCTGCTCCTGCCTGTGGTATTCTGCTCAGCCTGGGTGAAGGATGTCCCAAAAATGTCCCACATCCCTCTGGTACAGCCTATGACCTTCTGCCTATGTGGCCTCTGTGCCTTTTGAGGCTCATGTTCCCCTCAGAGGGTCTTTTCACTCTCTGTCTTTGACACAGCTTCTGGAAATGTTGTGTCTGCCTGACCCTAAAAGCCAAGATTGCTGGGCTTCTCTTAGCTTGCCCTTTGAGAGGAGCACAGCTCATTTCCTAGGCACAGGAGGGAACGTTTTCCTTGCACATCACACACAGGAACTGCAGATTTAGGACTTCACCAGTAATTGATATTTCCTATTACATAGGAAACATATCTGTTTCAAAGATGCTCTTTTAGATAGATTCTGTGCACTGAGCAGAGGTAAGTGGAATGCTGCAGGATGGCATTTTGTTAATTAAAAAAAAAAAGGCAAAGTTTACTGACTGAAACCACTGACCCTCACTGGCACTGGAATGGGAAAAATTATCAAAATGTTTTCATTTTGTACTTCAAATTTTAACTCAAGCCTAAGTAAAGGTATTAAAAAAAATAGGTATTGAAAAGCCCTCAACACTACCAAGAAAAATCAAGGACTTTTATTTTTTCTAGCTAGCAAATAATTCAATTACTCACCCAGCACTAACTGAGGGCAGAGAGCCGGAGCATTCACTGCCATCGGCGCGGGGGAGATTTAGGTGGGTAATTCCATTAGCACTCTGGAAGGCCCTTCACATAAATCTTTGTGGCATTAATGAGGAAATGAGGCATCAATAATATAAGAAATTTGGTTCCTTAGCTCCACTTGAGGATCTCAAGCAAGGACATCTCAGGTTTCCCACCTCTGCCAGGCGTGGCTTGTGCATCCCTAAATCTTCACACAGGCTCAGGGCCTGAGCTGCACTGCAGTGGTTTACGGGCCTCACAGTGGCCCTGGAAGAAGGGAAATGTAAATAAACCCTTGCAAGTAACAAGCAACGCAAGTGCCATTTCCTCAGCATTCACAAATTTGGATGCTCTCAGAAGCTGTGCATGAAACTGCACGGTAAAAAGGAAGAGAACGAGTTAAGCGTTCAGGAGTGAGCGGATCTGCTGCGTGCAGCAAAGGCACAAAGCTCTTGACTCCGTAACATCCTCACCAAGTGATTGTGTGCAGGCTCTCGGTGTCGCAGCCATTGTTTCATCTCCTTATCGGCAGCACACACTGCCGCCGGCTCTGCGGCGCTTCCCCGGGCGGGCTCCCCCCGGGATGCTCGGGATGCTCACACACACAGCCCCAGCAGGATGAAAGCGCTCCCAGCCTCTGCCCGTCTTCCTGCACACACTCTCTCTCTCTCTGCAGACCTGCACAATGAGGAGCAAAGGAACAGGTTTTGCTTTTAAGTTAGAAAAGTAGCACGGCTGCTGGGGGAAAAAAAAAAAAAGAAAAGAAGGAAAAAGGAAAAAACGCTGGCTGCTATTCCAGCAGTGGGTCTTCCCAGGAAAGCCTGGTCTCTTGGCCTGCTAAACCTAGAGAGAGACAGGACCTGCCAGACAAAATACTGCATGTTTCCCAGCATCTGCTGCCATGTAATCACACCAAGCTTATTTCCAATTGAAATCACAAATTACTCCAAATATTGGTCTTATTTAAAAAAGACAATCTCTCTCCAGTGCCTCAAAGGATGAATAAAATAGCAACTACCTGAATGACAGACACTGACTTTCCAGAAATTTCTGTGTGCAAGGCCACAAAGACCACCTCCCATGGGAAGACAGGAGCTCAGCAGACTGCAGCTGAAGGGAAGGACAACAGGACAGCCAGGGTTCTGTGGAGGGGACCACAGAACCCTGCACACATTCTCTTCCTCAGTAACTGGAAGGATTTTTCTTCCTAACTGTGACGGGAAAGGAATTTTGTGGTGTCTAGATGAGTTTTTGTTTCTACAATGCACTCTCTCTCTTTTTTTTCTAAGGTACTGGGGGAAAAAACAGACCAAAAAAGCAAGTTTGGTTCTTGATGTCTTCCTTCTGACCCACCAATGCTCCTCACTTACAACTTTCACAATTTCAAATGAACTTTTGATTGTGCTTCAAGCTTTCAGGAGCACATTAAGGGAAGATACCCTTGGGCACATGGATCACAGATCCAGCACTGTGCTGCTGGGCTGCTCGTTTTAAACCTGGATCCTCTTCTCAGTGCGAGATGCAAAAGCAGTTAACAAAACAAAATCTCTCTTGCCTCCTAACCAAGTGCTCCACTCTTTCCTGCTGGTTGGGTACGAGCCCACATCCCAACCTGGCAGGCACAACTTCCCCCACGTTGTGCTACCGTCACTGCACTAAGCCAAGCAACTGGAAGAAAAGTTGGCATGATGCACTCCTTCTCCACTCAGCTGAGTTTGGAGGGTGGAGACATATTATGAGTGTTTATTTTTGCCTTTCCAGGGCTACTTCTGCTTGGGAAGAAAAGCTTTGCAATAAGCTCAACTTTTGCAAGAGTCCCAGAAGATGCAACTGAAGCTTTTGTGGTCCATCCTTCCATCTCCTAGCCAGGCACTTGCACACGTGGATTACCACAAGTCCAGCAGCAATTACAGGGCCTTGCCTTCACACAGGTGATATGCAAGTGCTGTGGCTGCAGCTGTCCTGGCCCCAGCTTGGCTAAAGGCTTGGCTAGATCTGGTTTGAGCAGGGCTGTGCCTCTCACCAAACATCCATAACTCTGCTAGAGCAGGGGTTGGAGCAGCTCACATCACCCCAGGGCCTCCTCTGCCAACATATTTATCCTGCCCGGCTTTACAAACCATTTTTGCAACTGTGTTGGCAGCTTGAGAATTTAATTGCATGTCTCATGATATTGGGTGGTGGTTTTAATGAAACCTGCAGCTCCTGGGGAATGAAGGAATCCCAAGGTTCATCTAAAACCAATTAAGCCTTCTAATTGCAGATGCAACCTGAGAACACCCAGCAAGAAAATCCTCAAGGATGGAAATCTGAAGGTAAATAAAAAGACCCTCTTCCTTCCCTGTGCAATTTTTGTATAAGGAAATGCTCTCAGGGTTTTCAAACTAATGACATGGGAGGCCTGAGTCACACGTACAAAGCTTCAGTTTAGAAATACTAATATTAACATAGAACAGGCTGGCAGGGAGAGAAGACAACAATGGCTTTAAGCATTAATAATGGCTTATTTTTATACTAATAATAAGATTAAAGCACTTGGAAGCAGGTAAAACACATACCTTGACAGCAGCCATTGGAAACAGGGTGACACGAGGCTGTTTAACAGCCAGACAGAATTACCAGTTGCATCCCTTTGACATTGATATATCACCAGGGTGTGAATTCAGTAGGATTCAGGGATTACAGGGCAGCTCTGGAGTATCTGGAATAGAAGAAAAACACACCTGAAGTTTAAATGAAAACTAGAGCACTGTGACTCATGTCAAGTTTAGATCTGGAAATTAATATCCTACCCTTTCCTAAATCTTGGAGCCTAGGAGTCAATAAGGAATAAAACCTGCAGTATTTAGGATTTAATGGGAAAGGGTTTGTCTGTTTTCACAAATCCAGCTGGCTTGCAGAGGAAGGGAATAAGGATGGCCAGAGTCCCATATTCTAAGTGTAAATGATGATTCCTTCCCCTGTTGTTTTCTGGTTATTAAATTCAAGTTGAAAAGGCAGTTTTCCTTATGTTTACACACCCACACAGTTAATTGGAAGTAAAAATATGTCTGTTTATGGCCAGGAGTGCTACCCCTGTTTGGGAGAAACAGGTTATTGTGCAAAATTAATGTAATTGGTTTCCATAGCCCAAAGCAAATCAGGAATAATTTCTTATAGCAGAGGAGCAGATTTATACTGAAGTGTCCCTTGAAATTTCTCATTCAAAGGCTGATGGCTGTAATGACTGCCTTCAAATTGCTATCAGTAAAAGTCTATGCAAAAATGAAATTCAGCATGCAATTTGGCAAACAGCTGTACGCTCCCAGCCTTCAGCCCCTAATCTAATCTGGGCTCTAATTTCTCTTTGTGTAGATTTGTCATGTACACAGGCTTGATCTTAATGAGGCCATTAGCACAAGGAGATTTGCTCAGGCCCACAAGTGCCTGCAGAAGGAGATCCTGGGTGCAGTCGGCTGGCACCGGGCCAGCCCCATCCCTCACCGGGACCATTCAGACAGAAAGGGAGATTTGGATTTTCCCCCTTCCCAGCAGGTCTCTGACTGACCCCAGCACAGACCCAAACCTCAGTCCCAGCTCAGCCTGGCCCATGCCTGGATGGGTGCACCGAGCCAGGATGGGGAGCTGCTCCTAGAGCCTGGGAGAGCCTCCCTCTCCCCAAGCATTTCTTCTGATGCATTCATTCCCTGCTGACCCAGAGCCACTAGGACAGCAGGGAGTAAGTGAATTCCCTGCTCTTCCATTCCCCCTTCCCTTGCGGAGGAGCCGCCTCTGATTAAATTGAATCAAATGTCTGTGTTTACGAGACGTTTTGACCGACAAATCATTTTCCCTGTCAGACTGAGATATGACAATGATGATAACTCAAATTTCTCCAGTCAAATGGCTTTGGAAAGCTTCGCTGCCATTACAGCCCGTGAATGTCAATGGGTTTAGCTAAGTGTAGGCGAAGACTGATGGCAGCACTTTCTGCATCCCCTTTTCCCACCAGAGAGCTCTCTGTAATGCTGGCTGACGGGCCTGCCCCAAGAAAGGAGGAAGCAAGACACTGGACATCATTCTTATGATTTGCACTATATTGAATTTATCTTTGCTTTGGCCATTAAAAACAGGTTGCAGAAGATACCCCTATGAGTTAAATACTGAATTAATTTCCTTCTGAAAAGAGAGATCTCCCTGGAATACTGAGGTGTCTAAACAACTGAAATATACTTCCAGAGTAAGTAATGACGCTACTATTAAAAGAAAATCCAAAACAACATCATTAAAAACCATAAAACCCTGTAACAGAATTACAACTCATTGAAGTAAATGTGTGAATGCAAATCCTGACTTTGAGTCTTGTTTATCAGCCAGCTCTTTCTGGGACAGGAGCCCCAAAATTCCTCTGGTACCCTTGTGGGAAAGCCCAGGAGCTTCCCATTGCTGCCACATTTAGCCTGCACCACCCGGAGACAACTTTGAGCTACATTTTGAAGCCTTGCTTTGCAAACATGAAAGCTAGAACTGGCTGGTTTTGCTTTTTGAACCCTTTCATCCATCTTTAAAATTGAGAGATTGTGGCAGTTCTGCTTAGCATAAAGCAACAAAACAGGTGAGGAAAGCTCAGACACTGTGCTGAACTACCATCCATCACTAGATATCTTTGCCTTCCTGTTTCTGTAAGTGTGGCTGTACTGCCTCCTTCCTTGGCTCCCTCTCTGCTTATTTTCTTTCCTGGGAGTATCACGAGGAAATGAGAAAAGGAGAAAGGGAGAAGGAAAAAAGGCACAGCACAGAACACTCCTCTGCATGGAAGGAGGAGGAAGGGGGAGAAAGAGGAAGAAAACAATAGCACGAGGCTGAATAATGCACTGGGAAAAAAAGTACAGCAGCTGGATTTGCTGGGTGAAAAAGGAATACAAGAGCAAATTGTAAACTAACCCCAAAAGAGCAGGCCCTGGTGGAATTTAATGGAAATGTGAACAAACTAAATATTGGTAAGAAAACAGTGTAAGTAAAGCAGCAGGGTAAACAGGCAGAGCTACAGTGAAAGAACACAGATAATTCTCCATATTAAAAAAGACAACATTTTTGCTGAAGGAAAGTAGCAAAGACTATTGACAAAAGCAATTTCAAATGGAAGTCACTGAAACCACTGGAACGTTTTGCAGTGTCTTAAACAGACTCTGTACCAGACCCTCAGCCCTTTTTGAGCAAATAATTGTGGGATGAACCAGGTGTGCAAACAGCCACGGGCTGCTCTTATGTTGTCTTGAACAATGCAAAAATAATCCACAAAGTAGAATTTAAGATGCCTCATTCATGCCTAGTAATCACTTTGTTTATTCATGTGAAGAAAACTGGCCCAAACCTACGCTGTAGCCAGGAATCCGAGAGTTGGAATCAATGCCTATCCAAGCAACAAGACTTGTGGCAAAGATGGAACACCTCAGAGAAGTCCAGGTATCTGGATCTCTCCAGCACTGCGGTGACAGGACGCACTTTGCTTTTGTTCCCTCTCCAGCACACATCTGTACAGAACAGGCACCCTGTTGCATGAAGACCTTGTTGCCTTTGTAAAATCGTGGCTCAGGCCTGTTACTTTGGCTAAGTAGAAAAGGACTGTGGGAAAGAGACACAGCTGAATTAAGGGTAGAAAAACACACTGCGTGACCATCGCGTGCTCACATCGTGGTGCATGGTGGTTGGTTGAATTATATTTGTTATGCTTTAAAACTCTGTAAACTGATAACTGGCTAAGTGCTTAAAAAGGCTGGGTTTTTGCAAGAAAGCAGCTTGGCTCTCCTTTGCACCTGCCTGGGGACTCCACATCGTTTTGTATCGCAATAGCACCCGAGAGAGGAGCTCCTTGGCAAGAGCTGGCAGGAGGGTCAGGGACAACTGATCAAATTCTAGGCTTTGGGCAGCTGAAGGACTGGTTCTGAGCTGTGTTGGTGAAGGCTGGAAACGTGCTGCTCTTTCGTAGGCACCAGTTAGGAAAACATCCCTGCTTCAGTCTAAGTGTGTGCAAGCAAAACCCTTCAGGTGAGTCACCTTCCTCAGGTACCTGCTATCTATAGCCAGCAGGAGTTTTCCTCTCACCCCATCACAGCACCCGCCCTTATCTGCTGCAAGAAAGGCCCGACACAAGGGGACTTGCTAAACAGAAAGTTTGTGCCAAGGGAGAAACTCAATCATTCCTATTGCAGACTAAAGAGGGTGAAAGGATTTTCTCCATCTGGGGAATTCACCACGGTATCCTGCTGTTGCAGTTTTCCCCCTTCTAACAATAATCTGTTATCCCAGAGGCACTACCACCGCTGCTGTAGTCTTACTTTTAAAAAAGAATTTTAAAAAAACCTTCTCTGCTGTAATATTTCACAAACAACGAATGCACTTATGATGATACAGTAAGAAACCCCCCAAGTGCTTCCAGAGCCAGAGAGATTGATAGACTTTGCCATGGTCTGTGGGACCTTAGCCCTCATTAAGGTCAAACTAAATTACCTTACAAATAATTTAGCCTCTACCCACAGCTCCTTGATTCTGAACTGATAGATTATGCAGCCATTAATCAGCTCCAGGTCTGGCCTTTGCTTTTGACATTCAGAAGGTAAACTTACTCCATGCTGGTCCTCTTATTGAGTTTCTCAGATACATTCAGACTCATTAAAAAAAAGTGAAAAAGAAAAAATCTCATTCCCTACTATGCGCTGATGACTCCTCATGCTTCATGAAAGATTGAACACACCTTTTAATAAATTTGTTTGTAATGCACCAATTTCATTTTGCCTCCTCCCAAGGAAGCAGATTTCAATTTGATGGGCTGGAAGACACGAGAGATTATTTATGGCTCTGCGTCTGGGTCTGTAGTCAGCTGCAGAGCCATAAATTTGGAAGACAGCACAGTAACTAATCTTCAGTTAATTTCCTGGAAAGTCTGAAAACTTTGTTCTGGGTGATCACTGACAAAGATATAATAACAATAAAATGACCCAAGATGGCCAAACCTAATTTAATAGTTTCCATAAAGATCGTTTGTATCAGAGCTCTGTAGGACTTCATTTGCCAATCCAATACCACTCCCTACATATAACCAGCGAAAATTTGCTTTCATACCCTGATCAGATTTGTTTGGCCTGGACTCCTGTAGCTGTGTTTAGCTCTCAGATGCATGTCTTTAATAAGAAATACCTTCATATCCAAGGGCTGAATTTCATCCAGAGAGGTTGTTAAGTGAGGTTTCATTTTGAGAGATGATCAAAGGCCATGGCCTTATCACTCAGTTGTGCTCCAGCTCCCCACAGATGGTAGGTATACACTTGAAATAAAGTTCTGACTTTCCATTACTGTCATAAAGAGAGCTGTAGAACCACCATTTCTTCATTTGTCTTAATTAAAAATATATCTTCTGGCTCATGGGAAAAAAACCCCAAAAAAACTCCTATCCATAGGTGATTAATGAACCTGCAGATACAGTCAATAGCCTTCCAGGGGCCTTTCTACCCAAAGCCCTGCTTCATTTGCTGCCCTTCGTATTAACAGATTTTGTGATTTCTACATTAAGCCTAAAGTATCTGGCACAGATACAGAAAGAGAATGTAGGTATTTGCTAAAGGATCAGCTTTCTGCAGGACATATGGAAAAATATTTTATGGATATTTCCTGTAATGGAATAAAGAGTTTTGCATGAAAAACCTCAAAAAATAGTATTTCAATTTCTCATTTCTTAGCAAATATTTCTTGTTCTGTTTGACTTCAAAAAATCACAATGCAAGTGAGACAATATTAATTCCAGCTGTTTCCTCTTCCTATTCATGGGTAATTTTCATAATAATAAGTGAAACATTATCATTTGGTTCTTGCCCCACCCCAATTAGTCTTTTCTTTATTAGACCCAGCTCTAGCCTCATGAGATCCTCATTGTTTTCTAAAAATATATCTCACCCAATTCACACTGGGGAAAACTTCAAGCTTTTAAAGCTAAAACCAGAAGACAAAGGACAACACCAAAACCAGGGGCAAGAAAGAAAAAGCTTGTTTTTCCATTTGTTTGGGTTTGTTGTGGGGTTTCTTGTCTGTTTTTAAATGCCACCCCTGTCATTCCTGGGGGTGGAATGAACTAGGGGACAGTGCTTGTTTTATGCTGTTGTGCAGCACTGACTACTTTCATTCAGTCTTACATCACTTGAGTGCTCAGCAGCTCAAACGCAGCCCTAGAGATGTGGGTGTGCATTACAGATCTGTATCTCGCTGCCTGCACGTATCTCCAAGTGTCTCCTACCTGTGTGTGAGGCAGAAGTGGATTTTCAAGAGCTTAGCAGGCAGTGTGAGGGACCTCCAGAGGATGTCCACTCTGGCTGGAGAAGCTCCATAACCAATAGATTGTTAAATTTTGTTTTTAGCACTCAGCAGCACTTTCTGGGATGTCTCTGGCCAGACTGTCAGAGCTGTTTAGCACCCAGAAAAGTCAGCTGGCCCAGAAGCTCCACCGCTAATTTTAATGGCTAAATGAGAGCTGACCTCAATCAAGGGAGAGAGCACTTTGGGAAAGTCTGGCCACAAAGCTTTCATCTCAACTGACTGCTCCTCCAGCAAGCGGTAAATGTCTTCTGACATTGTCCTCCTACTTCTGTGCCCTAACATATGCACTCTGCTTATTTATAGAATGTGTGAGCTCCACATACATCAGGCCGAGTCCCTCGGGACCAGTAGCGCTTGGTTTTGCGCAGTGCGGCCGATGGCTCTCCCGGGCTCTGAGAGCAAAGGCTTGCTCTGCCCTCCTGCTGCACAGGAGAGGGCAACAGCTCCCACTTAACCCGGATCCAGGAATATTTCTGGAAACAGTAACAACTAACAGGAGTAGGAAGGAAGAAGCTGGTGAGCTCCAGGCCCACCATGCAGGAAGGGGAGCAGAACGTCCCATCGTGTCTGCAGCAGAAACCGTCCTCCAGCCACCTGCAAGGATTGCCTAATTTGGAAAGGTCTGCAATGCATTCCTGCCTTGCTCAGGGGCTGGGAGATGCCAGGGCAGAAAAGCAGAGCCTATCTCCAAAATACATTTGTCTATTGGATATTTAGTTTTGGAAACACAGCCTAAAGTCTCATGTCAAATAAAATTCCACCTGTGCTCAAATAGTAAAAACTCAACAACCACCAAATGAAAACCACAGCCACATCACAAAACAATTTTGCCCAGTTTGTTTAGTGGAACTAACCAATAATTCAGCAGAAATCTGAGTTTACAATTTACCCATAAACCTACATTTAGTACATTTATTATAAACCAAAGTTTACTGTTAGAGATTAGTGAAAAAAAAGTTTCTTCTTTTAGAGGTACTCGTAATTTCTTTTTGTGTTCTATGTGCAGTAACATAAATTAATATAGACAAAATGCATGTGACAATGCACCAGCCTCCATGTAAGGATGGACAGACTACTTTTTGCAGGTACCAGCAACTGAGCTGAGATGTTCCAACTACAGAGAAGATGAGCCATCATCATGCAAGTATCCCTCTTCATCAGATGTAGGCAGGCAAGAAAATTCCCTCTAAGGCCACAGAGCCTTCTGGTGGGCACCGAGCTCTCAGGCAGCTCAATCATCACATAAATAAGCCCTAATTGGCATTCCCAAATGTTTTGAAATTGTATTGCCTGCTGCTGGCACTCCAAAAGGTACACCTCTGGAGATATCAGGGGAAAAAAAATCATCAAAGATCATTTGCAATTAGATGCAACAAACCCATGCCCAACTGGTGTGTGTGTGTCAGGGGTAAAAATAGCATTAGCCCAAATGGCAAATGCCTTTTGGTTTGTCAGGAATTGAATGTGTAGCACCAAGCGAGTGGTTATTACAGGCTCTGATCAGCAAAGCAGACAATCATTTGCCTTGTTATCGTGCTGCCTGCCCATGTGAACAGCATCAAACAACCATTAAAAGACACCCCGCTCGCCCCCGAAGGGAACACGGGTGGTGAGTATCTGAAAACCTCCTCGTTAACAAGCTAACCTTTGAGTCTGCTGAGAAGGCAAGGAAGCATTTACCAGCCACTCTATCAATAATTATGGAAAGGAAAATCGTAGCTCATTGTCTATCCCAGTGTGGGGAGATAAACAAGGCAGGCCTGGGGCGAGCAGCCCTTCCCTGGCAGCTCCTAGCCATAAGCAACAGCTGCCAAAAAGGCAATTATCCATGGAGCTGCTCCCCTGGGGCTGTTCAATACAGGGATGATGCATGTTTGGAAACTAACCCAAAGCCCTTCTGCTGGAAATAAGAGTCTCTGTGGCGCACACCCCCTCAGGGACCCTGAAATACCCTGGTAAACAGCAACCTGAAAGGCCCCACGCACGGCTGGGCAGTAGTAGCATACACCAGGGCTGAAGGCTCAAACACCACGGTTTTTGTTCCCTGAAGCTGTGATGTTTCCCCAGAGCCCTTTGAACATGTAGAGATGGGCACCTAGTTTTAAGCAGAAAGTAGTAACTCAATTCCCTATTTTTCATATTCCTCCCTCCTGTGTCACCCAAGAGGACTTAAAAAACTAATTATGCTTCAGCATGCAGCCACCCACCTTTGTTACAAGCCTAAATCCTTTCTCCATTTATAGCCTAACTCCATTTTGTCTACAGCCTCGTTGCAAGGAAGGAGGGAGGGCACACCTGAGCCTGCACCAGTCTCCCTAGGTTGCTACCCTACTCCAGCTCAGCCTTTGCATCAAACCACCAGTTATCTTTTCAATTAATTGTGGGTATCATAGTGGTTGACAAGACAACCTTACTACCAAGGGATAATTTAATATGACTAGACCGTAATCAAAGTGTTAATAGCCTCAAAATTTAATCTGTGCAGAAGTAGGATTTATAAAAGGGAAAGGATAACCAGGGCTCAGATGAATAATGTTAGTTGTAACATTACAGCTAGTTGTAATAGAATAATTAGTTGTGATATGCAGAAATAAAAATTACTCTGCTTTGAGTTCCAGGCCGTGTGCCAAAAAGGGGCCGTTAGTCACAGCGATGAGGAACAGTTACACAGTCCATTATCTCATGAACCGCAAGGACCAGAAATGAATCCTGCATGTCACAGGAAAATTGAGACTCTGCATTTTCAGCAGGACACAGCTTTTCATTTTAGCCCTTAAATCAGATCCTTTCTCACTACTGGAATGATGTGCCTTCCCATTTGGAGAAAGGTATCCTCAGAAGCCCTCCTGGCTGAGCTTCACTTTTCCTTTGGGCACGGTCCCAGCTTCTCCCTCCTGTGGCAGATGAAGCTCACCCCTGGCATCCCCACCTGCTCTCTTCCTCCATCCTCACTAGTCTCTTGGAGGAAAAAAAAAGCTCAAACTACATTAAATATCTGTTTTTCCCTTCTAGGGCAAGGATGCTGGGTGATGGTTTGGCTGCCTCCATCAACAGGTGCTGCCTCCTCGTGGGTTTAGGCAGCCCCTGCTGCTCCCTGGCTCAGTGTTCAGGGCCAAAGGTTTTCATCATAGAATGACAGAATTTGTTTGGTTGGAAGGGACCTTAAAGCTCATCTTGTTCCACCCCTCCTGCCAGGGGCAGGGACACCTTCCACCAGACCAGCTTGCTCAGAGCCCCATCCAATCTAATCCCCTCTAATCTAGCAATGCACTTCTAAACCCAAAGTGCAGGAGGCAGCAATAAAGCTGGTGCCCAGCATCATAGTGAGAAAGCAAGAAGCTGTACAAGAGCAAAGAGTGATGTGACCAAAATTCTTTTTTTTTTTTTTAAATTATGACAGCATTCAGTTTTTATCATCTCATTGTTACTCATTCACTTGCATGACAGACACAGAAGCAACTGCTTGACCTGGTAGGCATTTTTCAAAAAATTACTTTGAATTACTTCTGTATTATAAAAGTTACTTTAAAACCATTTTCTGCTTTTTAGGTAGTGATAAAGAAATTAAATGCTTTTTCAGGTTGTGCTTATCCATTTCTCCTTCATTTCCTCTGGCATACTTTCTTTTCTTCCTCTTCTCGAAGCGCCAAAAAGAAACAAAAGTGGGCCTGTGAAGGAGGAAAACTGGAATAAAAGATAACTCTGTCTAGGGAAAACAGGCAGGAAAAGGAGAATAGAAGTCGGGATTTTTTTTTTAAGGGAAATCACCTGGGATTGAAACAACTGAAACTTTTGTCTCCTTGTCACACACACACATCCCCTCACCCCTTTTTCTTCCTGGTCCTGGCTGACTTGCACCTCCTGGCAGGCACGTAGGTGCTTGTTTTGCTGTTGCTCCTCAGGATGGAGCCACCAGAAACGATGGTCCCAGGAGATGTTTTGCGTAGGAAAAAAATGAGAAGCAAAGCTGTGCTCTGCTGGCCCTTCCCTTGCATGCACAGCCACATGCTGCAGTCCTGCTCCTGCTACGTCCTCCCTGTGTTATACATCTGGAAAGACACCACTTAACACATCTGGGGAAGTGCTTCCCCACATGGGCACGGGAGCCCTGGCTCAGAGGCAATTAAACACTCCAGGCTGCTCACACACCTACCTTTTGTGGCTGGCACTAAACAAGTGCTGCACTGAGCCAACAAATCTTACAATGGCCTCATTTTTTCTAGCAATGATGCCTCAGGCAAGGCCTGTGTGGCCCAGAAAGGAAAAAGGTTAACTTTTTCTGGAATTCCCTGAACCTGCTTATCTGCTTCTTCTCCCTAAATATCTGCCAGTTTCAGACACCTGTTATAATATATCAGTTTGTCTTGTGGTGGTTCCTGGAGTCTATCAGCAACCCAAGCAGTTAGTATTGTCAGCAAATCGTTCATTAACTGAACTATTCAGTTTCAGCTAACTTAAGACTAATTGTGTATTTAATTCCTATCTAGCAAGATCAAACCAATCAAAAAAAAAAAAAAGGGTAAATATCAAAGATCAATAGGTAATAAATGAAAACCTTAATTAAAGTCTTATCTGAATGCTAACAAAAAACCCCCACATAAAGCAGAGGAGATTATTTCATATCAGGTCATTCTGATTATCCTCCTGCTGTCACCCCAGTTAAACCCTGGTGTTACTCAAATACTTGGTGAAAAGGCTGGAGTAGATTTTTGGCATCATGAGAGCACCTCTCTCCCTCCCCACCTGGCAGAGACCCCATGCAGGCAGTTCAATGCCACTTCGAGGGTGAAGAGTGACCTCACAGAAATGGTATTTTCCTGCACATTTTCCCCTGTGAATTGGGAGCTGCAGCTACTGACCTTACTGGCAAGGAGACAATTTTACTGCTGGTTGCTGCTTTTTGTGCAGAAGCATCGAGCTATTAAAGAGGAAGCAGGAGATTGTTCCCTCCCTGTGTGCCATCAGCAGAGGTAAATAACATTTCTGAATCTCTGTTGTGCAAGCCAGAGAGTAATTAGGGGGATCTGCACAGGCCTTTGCTGTGATGAGGTGATTATCTGTTCCTGCCCTTGAAGGTTCAGGCTCTGTGTCGTCCCGATCCCTGCGTGGCTTTGGCACTGTCAGGCCAACAAGAACGTGAGACAAGGAAAGCAAAAGCACTACAGCTGATTTTAAACTGTGCTCAGGTACACAACCTTCAACAAAATCAAGGCCAAACAGATACATCAATAAGGTAAAGTCTACTGAGGTCAAAAAAGAGAAAGAAAAAAACACCAAACCAATAAATCAGTCTTATCAGATTGATACATCTGATCTTGGTGAGATCCATGGGGCACGTTTTGTCGGCAGGGAAGATCACGGGCTCAGCCTGGAGAAGGTCTGCAAACACCACCAACTTCAGAATGCTGTCAAGAAACCTGAAACAGCAGAACTACCTCCCCAAGAGATGGCAGCCAGGCACTGCTGCCCTGCCCACAGGCACCGAGAAAACACACCTGTAACAAGGAGGAGACCTTGGTGGGGAGCGTAGACAGGAACGGGATGGACATCAGAAATTCCTGTTAACTTTCCTACCCTCCTGCTCCCCTGCCCTACACCCTATTTATGCCATCACCTGCCAGTCACTTCCCTCTGGCCATTCCTCTCACCCGAGGGCTCCTTTTCCCACCCAAATTCTGTTTTCTGCATTAGCTCCTTCCTACATTAGTCACCACAAAGGTGCCTTGGTGCAGTGCTGAGTCTGCACAGAGGAGATGGCAACCCTAAATGTAAGTAAACTGAAAAAGTATCTTTACATCCAAATACTGAGCTGCACCCCTCACAACACACATGCATTGACGGGATCTGCTGCCCTGTGCTCCTCAATCAATGCAAATAAATATCAGCTTGGTTACAGCAACTGGGCCGCTCCAAAAAATAAACAAACCCACCCAAGACAATTTACTGTACAGCATCCAATTTAGTATAAATCTCTAAGTCAGCAGCTTATTTCTGGAAAAAATAAAAATAAGTGACCTACCTACAAGTACGGTACAATGAGAGCTTTCACCGTTCTGAAGTGTGCACTGGCTCCAGCTTTCCTACTGATGCCATTTTTCTCCCAGAGCCAGGGAGGACACACAGAAATCTCTCTGATCAGAGGTGGCTGTGAGGCCAGAAGTGGGTGGCACCTGCACAGGAGTTTGAGGAGCCTCTGAGCCTTTATCACCAAGCGCGGTGTAGGAGAACCATGGCTTGACTCGGACCGAGACTTTCGGACAGCAGCTCTGGCTCCAGGCACCCACCTGTTTCTCTGTTTTTGCTGCATGTGCAGTGGTAATTGCTACAAAACTGCCTTTTACACGGAGCTGTGCAGGAGCTGCTGGAGGAACTGCACACTGCTGCAGCCTCTGGGTTGGAAAGTGTGGTATGGGTTGGAAAGTGTGATATGGGTTACCTGATGTGCCGCCTCTGTCCTGACACCATCCTCTGCTTTTGGGACTAAGACAAGCAATTTTATTTCATGCCCATGCATGAGATACCCCAGCTCTTTGAGCATCCTCTGCACTTTCCCGCTCCAGATCCTGGATCTGATGCTTCTCGCTGAGCCAGCCTGCAGCCACACAGGAGGCAGCCCTGTGCAGGTCTCCCTTTTTTTATATTGCTTCCCACTGCACTGGGCTGGAAACTGCCAGCAGAGCCAAGGAAGGAGGGCAGAGGCATCAGCATCTTCTACACATTTATCCCACTGCCCAGCTCTCAGCTGCAGGTGAGGCTGAAGCCAAAAGACCTAATGAAGCAGAGAGAGCAGCTACACTCCTGACATAAAAGGCATGCCAAGCTTTCATCTTCTGAGAGGTTAAAAATAAACAGTTTAGCTTTCAGCAAAGTGGTCTGATTAGAGGCAAAGAAAACTACACTGATTTCCATGGAAATGGAATATTTTGTTGCTGCTACTTGATCTTGTTGAAATGTATTAAGAACACAAAAGAGTGCAATTTCAATATCTGGAGAGTGGTAGTATACTTTAAAAATTTAAATTAAATTGATTTCTGTTAAAAGAAAGCTGGCTGATTTTAGTTTCTTAATTACTTCATTACCACTGCAAATGGAGCATGTTCTTATAAGCTTATAGAAGGATATTATAGAAATACAGAAACAGCTGCAACCCGCAACAGAGGAGATACAGACATAGGCAATATCTGTACATAAAAATCAGAGACTTAAAGATCCTCTGAGGTCCTCCATCTCCTCCCTAAAATCAGCAAAGAATTGTTCTTTAACGTGTAAGTCTTTCTAAATTTAAACTCATTACAAAACAGATTCTAGTTTCTATGGAAGAAGGATCAATTCCTAAAAGTTGTTTGCTTTTTTTAATGTGTAGGAATACTTCCTAAGAATGAGACCTGCCTACACATGCTCTGGAAGCAAAATAACACAATTAGTTTGAGTTCTCATCTCATTACTGCAGCAGGTATCTCCATGGGGAGGTTTCCTCGGAATGAGCTGCGTCCTATTTCGGTTTAACCCAGATAGTAACAAAATAATCACTCAAAATGGGGCAGCGCTGCCATGACCTTCCCTGTGATAAATACTAAATACAGGTGTGAAGGAAAGGCTGCTTCACTGACACAGCTGTTCTCTTTGTAGAGGTGCCCCAGGGTAGGAGCACCTCCAACATTTCCACACACACCACTGGGACGTTCAACTGATTTCAGTTGGCACGGCCCAACTGAAATCGTCTATCAAACAAATGTTAAAAATACCCCAAATCTTTGTTCTTAGCTAAAATAACACATTGTGATGGTAACAAGAAAAAAAAAAAAAAAGAATTCCTTTCCTTCTTCCATTTCCCCAAAGTGAAATTTAAACAGAAACAATAAACCCTTTAGGTTTTCATTTTGACAGTGTGAATTTTTTTTGACATAAATTTTATATTATTGTAATTTTAGGTGACAGAGCAACTTGAGCTTCTAACCAAAAGGCTGCTGTATTTTTATCTGTGTATTATGTTTTCCCACATGCTTGCAACTGGCATGTGCTCTCCTTCCAGCAGCGATGACTCTGGAAAGAAAGCAGAGCCAGGAAAGATTTGCCCACAAACCACCACAGCCATGATTGAGGACAGGTTTCCACTGCTGACAAGTCACATTAGGTATTGGTCAGTATAAATATCATTGATACTGTTGCTCAAGGGGACCTTGCCTTGCCTTTTCTTTTTTCTTTTCCTCATGAAATCTGTCCTGCAGCTTCCCTTGCATTATGCTGAAGACCCTATTTGGCTAAGGCTTCCTGTACATTTAATATGGAAGATTGTCCATGGATACGTTTAGGGGTGGATCCACAAGAGAGGCAGCTGCTGAGATACCTCATTTCCAGTGCCTGCTAATTTTCATAGCTCTGATGAAGGTGTTGGTTGTTGAAGGTACCTTTATTGAAGGTACGGGGAAAACCACAGAAGGCAGCAGCAATGGCAGATCCTAAGTAAGAAACACTGCTGAGAAGAGTGGGACATAAATCCCATTCCTGGATGTAATTAGGTGGCTGTGGTTCATGAGAAAGCAGAGCCTATTAACAGAGGAGCCTGGTGAGTACAGGTGATGGGAGAATTGTTGGCAAACAACGACCTGGGTAAGGGTGTAGGTACCCCATAACACCATTAAACAACTCCTCCTTTTTTGTTACTTCTCTTTTGCTTACAGACACCTTTTTTTGCCATTTCCTGATTCTCTCTTCTCAAATAGGTGAATAGTAAAGTTTGATAGGCTGGGTCAGCTAAAAGCTCCTCAGTGTTTGGTACTTGTAGCCACACAGATTTGCTGTGCAGACTTAATTGTAGTAAGGGGTGGCTTAAGAGCAGCAGATCAATGCCCTGGAGAGTTGTTAGGGTGAGATACAGAGATCTCATCCACAGATAAAAGGAAGAACACCACCAATAATGACAGAAAAGGCACTCATCAGATATATTTTCACTCATTTTGCTGTACCCAGAAAAAAAAAAAAATTGGTGTATTCAGTTCACCACTTTAGTAATTTTGCTTTTAACAATATCTGACTTTGTATTCAACCAGCAGACCCTATTACATGAAGCTTTTTTTTGGACACCCAGTGGTTTTGCCTGCATACTCAGCCTTCTGTTCCCGGCCAAATACATTTCTGCTTCACTGCCTGCAGGCAGATCACCCGAGGAGAGCAGAGCAGAGCCTGCCAGCCCCACACGTCCCCAGACAAAGCATTAGCTATGCATCAGCAACTTTTATGTACAGACCTTCTTCAGAGATCCCTTTCCCCCCTACATCACCTGTACAGACGTGCTGCATTTTACCTGCCTGGTCTGGCACTGCCCACTTCGTGCAGCTCAGTGTGTTGGTGGTTCCTGGGCAGCTTTTACATTCCACAGTTCCTATCCAGCTGAAGTGCACTGCCATTTGGATGGTGCTAAACAGGATCCTCCTTGCAAATTTAAACAGAGAGTGGGGAAAATTGTAATGAGGCTCTTAGGCATAACCCCCAGCACACACCGACAGATTAAGCAGCAAACCACTGCTTTGCTATGTTGGTTTTTTTAAAAAGCTAAAACCCTTTTGAAATAAGCCTGTGCTTGTTTCTTCTGAAGTAATGATTGATTCAGACCTTCCTGAAACGAATTTGAGCTCAATAAAAGTCGTGGCCTAGAGAAGAGCTGCACCTTCACTGTGCAGAGGAATCCAGCTTGCTTAGGAGCCTGTGAAAGCCACGGCTCTGCAGGTGGGAGGTTAATTTCCAACAGCCTGATTCTGCAATAAAGCAATAAATACAAAATCCTCCTCAGACCTTTCAGACACCAGCACTTGAGAAGCGCTGAGAACAGATAAGCACCCTTCTTTCAACAGAAATCTCAAATCCCACCGGTTTGCCCAAATCAGACTCAAGATTTGACTAGAGTTATGTGTAACACAGAGCTATTTATGTGTTTATTTAGTGTAGCTGGGGGCCGGCAGGCTGTGGTTCAAAGTGGGGCACAGGTGTTGGGGGTGGTCATTCTCTGGCCCTACTCCTTCCTACCCCTGAGGAAGGAAGGGGCTGAGCAATGGGTGATTCTCCTGGGACATTGGCTTTCCCTGCCTTTTCTCCAAGCATCAGGGAGGAAAAGGGCTTCTCTTAACTAGAGAACAATGTGTGTCCCTTTTAGCTGACGCTCTCAAAAGCAGGAGCAAACTTGGCTTTCTATTTCTAACCCTTCTCGTAGAAGGCAAGCTACAGATAAGTAGTATTTAGGTCAGCAGAATCACATTTATAAGCCATAAATCAAATCCAGCAGACCTTGAACACTTATTTGTAGTTTATAGACCACAACTTTGAATGTCCCGTGAATCCTGATGCCGAACTGCTGGATTTTGTTTCCACGGCATTTAGGAGGCAAATCAACAAACTCCAGCAGCCCCAGAGGGGTCTGTCATCTGCCACGGTGACGTGCAGTGTGCTGACACATTCAACAGCAAAGAGCGCACGCAGCATTTTGTTCTAAAAATCCCAGCTTTTTGTCAAATAAAATGGTGTTAAGCAGATGATAGCACCGAGCTGCTGCTATATTCCCTGTGTGCAGGACTCCTGGTCCTTCTGCATGTAAGCCTGGCTTTGTGTCTTGTATCCCTAAGTTCTGTCCTCATTACACACAGGCATTTTACTTTCTGTATTGCCCTTCCCTTTGAATCCCTCAGCTCCCTCACATGATGCTTTGTCCCACTCACAGAGTCTGGTGAGTATCTTTTCAGTTAGGGCAAAGAATTCCCCTTCCTGCACCTCATTAAGCTCTCAAAATAGAAAGAAAATTAGTTTCTACATGACTACAGAGTAGTCCCCACATATGTGAAATAGCAATTCCCATGAAAAAAAGAATGAGAAACTGGTCATGTTCCCTTAAAAGGGGGTGAAATGTTTGTCCTTTGGTTAACAGAGGAGGAGAAGTGTTTGAAACATGTTACTGGTGCATCCACTGAAATACACTTTCCAAAGGAGTCCACCAATATACAAATGCTTACATTCAGGAACAAATATTACTCAAAAATGGCACTGTGCTCACATCCATCACATTTGGCACAGTCAACAGGCACTAGAGCTGCTCCCATCTGAAGGCAAACGTGACCTGTAGATCTTTCCCTTTCACGTTGTTTCCCCTTCTGCACAGCACTGTTTATGTCTGGGTCCCTCTCAGGGCAGGCTCTTGGCCGTTTAAAGAGAACATTAATTGCTACTTCAGTGGTACAGGGGGAAATAAAGGGGCACCCTGCCTCTTGTTTGCACAATTCTCTCCCTTTAAATGGATTGATGAGATTGGATGAGTTTCTGCCTTTGAAGGACAGGAGCTGTGAGCTTCTTCTGACACAGTGAAGCTGTGCTGATGTGCCTGTGTGAGCCACCTCCAGCCCTCCTTCACTGCTGGTTTTACATGGATCATGTCATACTGGCTGCTCCATGTGGGAAAGGAGCACAGCTCTGTATGCAGGCAGGTAGGGCCGGGATTCCCTCCATCACTGCAGCAACAGGTCCTTGATTTTCCAGCTGTTTGTTTACTGTTACAGGGAAGGACAGGGCTGACTCTCACAACGTCTCACAGGAGAGCTTTCCTGTGTCTGCCTGATGATCAAAAGAGGGATTTGTAGCTGCCTGGGGTTCATGAGGACCCCGGGCTGCGGTGACAAGCAGCCTGGCTGGGATCTGGATGAGAGAAATGTGCTTGTTTAGCCACCTGTGACTTGAAAGCTCTCAGCCTGTTGACAAAGGGCAAGTGCACATCCAGCACTCCTCCAGGCAGGGACAAGATCCACTTCAGAAGCACATGGGAAAGAGGAAAGTGTTGTTCTTGGGAGGTACCTGGAAATTTTACAAAGCTTCCCTGCTCTATACTGCCTAAAATATTCATGAGACACGTGGAGATCAAGTAACAGAGACACCATGTGATGGAGAGACACAGAGATCACAGGTGATACCCCAATGTCAGACAGGGCAGGCAGAGGAAAAACCACTGAGAAATCCACATCCCCTCCAGATGAAAACGTGTGGAAAATGGGCAGTCCTTGCAGCCATTTCTATGCTGGAATGCACCAGTGGGGTCAGAAAGTATAAGCCTGTCCAGGGACCCTTTCCCCCACACCCATCTTCTTTTAAAGATGCACCAGCATCTTTAAAAGAATGGAGAAGAAGAAAGCAAACAAACAAAAATAAAAGCCCTGCTATGCTCTGTGAGATAACATCCAGGATAACAGCAAAATGGCCCAACTGCAGATGGTGATTAGAAGAAAGGACAATATCCCCCCCCTTTCCTGTAAGCCTGCTCGTGGCTCACCAGCTGGGGAGCTGCAGAGGTTTGGGAGGGCAGAAAGTGTTCCCCCATGAAGTCACTGCACCTGCCTTCTTGGCAGAGAAGGGTGGATTTTTATCACATAGAGAGATAGGTAATTTTCTCTTCCCTTCATGCGGAATGTAGGCTCTTGCCTTAATAAATTACTGCCCTTCCTGATAACACATCCAATAGAAGTAGCACTGGATCTTTCGCTGACAGTTTCAGGTCAAAGTTGTCTCACTAAGTTTCTGCTCTGGAAAATGTGTTATCAGCAAAGAAGGCACCAAGCTCTCAAAGGAAGGTTCCTGGGAGTCCTGCATCCCTCACAGGGCAGCTGGAAAATTGGGCTTGGCAAAGCTACGTTTTTAGGCATTTCAGATAATCCTGCTGAGCTGTGGTTGAGGCTGCAGTTAAGGGGGGCTGGTGGAATGTGAGAGCAGGTTGTGGGGCACATGCTGAAATACCAACCCTGCTGTCTGTCATTGCATAAGGAGCTTCTCAAAAGGATGGGGAGATATATCCCAGGAAATCTGCTGTCTGAGGTTATGGAGATAGTAGGTATTTTCAGAAATCAGCGCCACTGCCAGAAAACAGCGTGGAAAAACTCCCCCATGGAAACTAGAGGAGGCAAAGTCAGGAATGCTGGGACGGTGAGAAAATAGAGTGATGAGAAAGCTGGATAAACGGTAGGGGAAGACTCCTTTCATAAAACAATCTGTTGTGGGAAATGTGAAAATTAAGTTGGCTCTTAGAAATGAGGAATCCCACCCAAATCTGCTTTTCTGGGGAAGGGGATTATCTTGGCTTTGGTTCCCTACCGTTTTTAAACACACAGGGAATTTAATTAAGCATTGCTACTTTCCTAATTGTTTAGGCTAGTCTCAGAGGCTCCCAAGACTTTCCAGGCTTTGCAGTGCTGGTCTGGAGTAGGCATTGCTCAATTAGCAGCAAGATATGGCAAGCAGTGAGATCTGGGACTCAGTGCCCTGGTCAAATAGGAATGCTGTCAGTTTATGAAACACTGACGTAATTCTGCTGAGATGGAGCCAGACAAGGGATTTATTCTGCCTGTTCTGTTCCTGCAGATTCACCTGAATTTTTCCAGAGGATATGAACACAGTCTTTGCTTGCTCTGTACCACAAGCCCTCCTGCAGTGCTGTTTTGTGCTCTGCTCTGCAGGGATCACATTTCACAGGCTATGTGAAATTACATCTCAACCTAGAAGTGGGAGGGTACACTCAGCCAGCTCATAGGTTAACAACTTTCAGCTCCTCTGATGGAAGAAACCTCTGTACCAATAACTAAAACTAGCCTGGCCCCATCTGTAGGTTTACAGTCTGTTCAGAATCCCAAAAACTTGTGTTTGGGGCACCACTACTCTCTTCCTGGGACTTACAGTTGTACATCTCAAGACATAAAAGGCATCTGATTTTTCACAGGTGTGACTTCAAATTGTAAAAAAAAAAGCTGAGGGTAAGTGCTCAGTGCTTCCAGGGCTTGTTAAAACAGTCCAGCCTTGAAATTACATAAAGAAGGGGAAACAAAAAACAATTAAACCCCCTTTAGCTTCATTGTAAGCTTTTTCATTTTCCTACTCCGAAGTTCAGTCAAGCGAGCAATGCAAAACCACCACAGATCTGAGACAAACAAATAATACAATATTCCTGTGGCAAGATGCAAACCTTACCCTCCCTCCCCGCTCCCCAGCTTTGATTGTCCTTCTGACTCCCAGACATTTAATTTTTCAACAGAATACTCAACTTCTAGACTCCAGATCGGAAACTAAATATTCATGCCAGGGATTTCATCACATCCGGTGCCTTCTGCCCCAGCACTGACTCTCCTTGGGCAGTGCATCACCTGGGGACGAGGCTGAGCAGGGAGATACCCTGCCACACCACCAAGGAGGGGAATCAGGCTGTTCCTGCCCAGGCACCCAATGGCACCCTGCCTGGAGGGGGCTGGAACCCAAGCCAGGGCAGGGTGGTGGGTGCACAGTGCCTGCACCCAAAAGCATGCTCAGAGCAGAGGGGAGGTGCCCAGGATTTGTGTGGCAGCCGATGCTCACGTCTAACATCTGTCTCAGAGGCGTGTGCCTCAGCCAGGTGGAGCTGGGGGATGGCACAGGGCTGTCTCTGGATCCCTGCCCTCCACCCCTGGCACTGCAGAAACACCGACACTGCCCACCAGGACCAGTGCCAGGTCTCTGACTTTAATACACCCTCACCGGTGGGGATCTTTATTTTTGTGAGCCACCAGACGATCCTTGCTGAGCCCTTCTCCTCCTCCTTACTCCTCCAGAATGACCCAACAACCCGCAGCAACCATTTGGAATTGAAATTTCTGCTGGAACAGTAGACTTGTTATGAGATAAACGCTAAGGGATGGAGAGTGTTAGACAGCTACAGGCATCACTGCAAGCCCTTCTGATAACAACAGATCCAGACCAGTGTATCGTGTCTTGCACACGTGTCTATATTAATAGCTTGGATCTCTGCTGGGATTTGGCAGAGATCTAAAGTTGTATTAATGTCTTTTTCTTGCCTCCTCGATAAAAAAACCCCTCAACTACCTTTAAAGTGAGGTCCTAAGCTGTCATGAGTTCTTACTAGACATGCTGTAACTGCTATTCCAAGAAGAGCAAAGTGCAGAGACAACAAATGCAGAAATAGAAAAGTGAAGCTGTTCTGGAGATTTAAAGCAACCAATACCTGTGTTATGTTCTCTCCCTTCCAGATGACTTGTGTCTGAATGGCTTTCTGCTACCATTTTTTAATTTTTTTTTTTTTATCTGACCAACTTAATGATTTTTTTATGGCATGATGTGATGAAATCTGAACTGATGGTACATTTCACTAATGTACAGCTCCCTTGAGCCAATATCAATTTTGTCTATGATGGCTTTGCAAGGGCAGAGGTCAGCTGAGGCGCTCTCCCCTTAACTCTGTCACAACCTCTTGAGTTTCCAGGACACTCATAAATAAATCAGACATTCACTTTTCAAGCAGGGAGTTGGATTCTGAAGAGTATCTCCTGACCCATGAAAAGCAATTTTTACTTGAATGATACTTCAATCAAAACTGATCAAGGATGACCTGACCTGGTCCTTGAATACGAGTAGATACAAAATCTGTCGAGGGTGCAGTGGCTGTTTCTCAGAGTCTGAACACTCTGCAGTCTGTACACGTGGCTCACTCAGACATTGCTCCTGCCATCAGATTCCTTGGGGACTGTGTGCCCACAGGCCAGGGGGACACCTCTTCCAGCACAGTGACCTGCCATAAAGACTTTCTTTAGGGGACACCACATCCCACAGGGCATGTCTCAGATGCTGACCCTCCCTCTCTGCTCCCCAGGCTGACACTGGCTAACCTGCAGAATTAGGGTCTTCCTTCCCTGCTGGACTTCTTCTCCCATTTTGGGACTGCAACTTGGGACCTCCTGAGAGAGAGTTTGCTGCTGTGACAAGCCCTTCTGGCCCCCAAGAGGGAGGATGTGCTTCCCAGAGCCCACCCAGGATCAGAGCTTTCCCAGGGGCACTTCCAGGACATTTGTGTTACCACAGGACCAGTCTACAGCTCCTTGGCAACTGAAAGCACCTTCCCTGGGAGGATGTCAGCCCGGGACCAAAACCCACAAATAAATTTCTGTAAGTTGTTTGGATGAATACAATTGATCAGTGTCTTCAGCAATGTGAATTTGAAATTGTTTGACTGTTGTGCTAGGCAGAAAAACCTCCTGTTTTACAAATACAGGACAGACTAATCTGTGAAAAATCTCTAATTATTATTTCATTTTTTTTCTTTTTTTTACTGAGTCTGTTTGGGCTTCCACACTTCCCCATACCCTTAGTTGAACACACCCAAATTCTATTATCTGAGGTGGTTTTCCCACAGAGCATCTTGTAGTTCATCCCTAATAACGCACAAGCTTGACAGGCATTTCCCCTTTTCATCTTCTCTGCCTGAAGCCTCCTTGCTTCTGCCTGTGATGAAGCAAAAATCATCCTCTGGAGGCAGGGTTCAGAAAGGGTTGTATGTCAGGGCAGGAGAGAACGTAGATTTGCTCTTTAGCTTGACTGTCACCAGCGCCACCGACTCCCCGAATCTCCCCCTTCCTTTGCAGCTGGCAGCTCCTTCCCACATCGCTCTCTATGTGTGTTGGGTTAAATCAGTGTGTGCACAAAGCACATCAAGGACTTGCAAGCAGTTACAGGTGCAAAATACTGCATTCCACACCCAGAGTGGCCCAGGGTGGCCTCAGCAGAGCTGGCCTGGGGTTACATTTGCACTGGAGCAGGCTGGGGAGCCATCCCATCCTGCTTCCTGCCTCAAAACAAAGAGGCTGGAACCTTCTGCTCATCAACACATTGTTCACCAGAACCACGAGGTCCAGAAGGGGCTGTTGGCCCAGTAAGAAACTACAGGACGGTGCAAGGGCACATCAGGCCAGCAGCCACCTTTTCCTGGGCCAGTCCTGTCTCCTTGCATCGCTGTCCCACAAGCGAGACATAGGAGGTGGAGTGTAGCACACACCACCTCAGAGTGCCACGGCCTTCCCAGAGAAATGCTCAGAAAAACTCCTGTGGGGACAGCTGGGGTGAAAACATTTCTCCTTCCCTCCATCTCCCAGTCTGAGAAATTTAAAATAGCAAAATTAAGTCCTTGAAAGTAGGGAGAAAAATGTACCAGTAAAGTCTGCATTTTCCTGGTTTCTTCCCTCCTCCTCTGTAATTACTCGGCTCTAAAATGTCATGGAAACAACTTTTTTTCCTTTTTTCACAGCCATACTTACTAGGTAATACTTCAGCTTCAAACGTCTTTTCTTACAAATAAGAATGGAGCAGCGGGACTGACCTTGACCTTAAGCTTAAATGATCCTAAATTTAAATGCCAGATCTCTAAGAGGCCCAAACCACATCACTCAGGCTCTGGGAAGTTAAAAGGAAAAAGCCAGGAACTTTCTACTTCTCTTGAAAACTGTGAGGATTAAGATAACTACGGATTATGAGTTTCTCAGGTCTTCAGTAATGTCTTCCTTCATCAGCAAGATCTAGCAAGATTAGGTGATTAATTTAGTTGCTGATGTGAGAAATGTTCGAGTTCAGAGGATTTTTCTTGTCCTTACCTGAACTCTCCCTGAAGAGAAATTTTTCAACTGAGTAATGATTCACTCAATACCAAGTTATAGGTCTCAAGGGAAGGATATTTAGAGTTTTAATTCTCAACAGTCACATCTAATTCCTCAGTGAAAGATGCTATGACACCAAAAGAATGAACTTGGTTACTTAGATGGAAAACAAGCTTAAAATCTGCCATAAAGAACAGCTAAAAGAAGGTGGTTAAGGGCCAACATAAAAGAAAAATAAAGTAGATACATAAAGTAGAAACAAACCCAGCAGCTGAGAAAAGGGAAGGAAAAAAACCCATAAAGTCACAGATCTGTGGGATTCATTTCTCTGATAGATTTTCCATTTAATTTTGGGTCAGATGGCTTGCATCAGGCTTGTTTCTCTTGATCCCTGAGAGTCTTGAGGTATAGAGCTGGGTTGTGACCTCCAGCCCCCAAGAAGCTTCAGCAGAGCCACGAGAGCCCTCCTTGGGGAAGCACCATGGTTTCCATCACCAGCTTGACTGGTTCCAATCTGCAGAGCTCACTTAAAACCAGAGACATGGAATCTCTCGGGGGCTCTTGACAGCCTCTTCCAAACTCCAGCATTGTTCAGCTTGAGGACACTTCCCTTATCAGATTTTTAATGGAATTTCCCATGGAACGTCTAATTGCAGGTAACACCCTGAAAGCCATGGAGGGAGTTTGAAACCACAAAATATCTTTCTCCCATGCCATGATTGAGCATCTGCACTGAGCAGGAAACTAATGGTCCTTCTTGAGTAATAGCTCCTCTGGAGGGGAAGTAATTAGTCATACTCTCTAATATTGCAAATGTAATAACTTTGATAAGAAATTGAATATAGAAATACTGCTCCAGAGCAGTTCCTTGTGATATCCCAAGATACTGAACTGGCTCTGGGTGTTTCTCAGCTTTTTAGCCTGTGTGTAAAGGATGAGCCACCTGCAGATACCACCAAGCAGGCAGTAGCTACTTTCCTGTAGGGCCGACAATGCTCCGTGGGACGCAGAGGGACCGGGCAGAGGTGGCCACTTTCCATATATGCAAACATCCCTGCTGCTGCTCCCTTCTCCAGCATCGTTCACAACATCTTTTTCAAGCACATTCCTGGAAAGAACCTCCAAATTAATTTTACCTGACGCAGGTGAAGTTTCTGGAAGTATCTCCGTGATGTTGGGAGGCCAGCACTAATTTTCAGAACAGATCTGGGCTGGCATCCGAGGGCATATTTGTGTGCCAAACACCCATTTGGTGGCAGGATCTCGGTGCCTGAAGCTGTGAGCACAGCGATGGCCGCAGGTGCTCCCAAGGCTCCAGAGGATCCCAGACATGGGCCCACTGTCACTGTGGAGTTCTCAGCAAGCACAGTGGTACAGCTGGGTGGGTGAGCTGCTCTCAGAAGAAACACTGGGCCCTCCTGCATTATTCCTCTCTGAATAAGACTTCCACCCTATCCCAAATGCTTGCTCTGCAAAGATGAATCACGCTCCCATTCCTTCTCTATTGTTGCAGAGCTCATTTTCGCTATTGTTCTTCTGTAGATTAGGGTAATTCATTCAGAAATGAAATTCAGCCCTATACAATGGCCTTGGCAAACCTAAATGCCGTTGAAGAGAGCATGGGGGATGACAATCCTTCTAAAAAGAGGGAATTTCTCTGTAACTCCTTTTGGCCAAGTTTCATAATTCATTTTCAAGAGAGCTCTTTAGAAACACAGTCTCTGCGCTTTAGTGCACCTTAATTATAAAAAAAAAAAATATGCAAACCTTTTTATTTATTGCCTCCTTTTCCTTGCTTATTTTTCTCCAATTGTTAATAATTTTAATTAACACCAGAATTTCTCAGCAGCACATCATCTCCTTTTCCATTACAAGTGTTAATTGCAGACTCAAATAAAAGGTGAAGAAGAAATTGAGGTAAACATCAAAAGAAGCTCAACACTGTTGGATGTGCAGAAGAACAATTACTTGCACAGTTGTTTTATTAGGGCTTTGGTTGATTAATAGGAAAGCTTTAAACCCACTTTTGTATATCCTCCTACCTCTATGTATTTTTTTAAACAATATATACACATCAAGCTCTTTTCCAAAGAAATACGTTTTACGGAGATGCATCTTGTTCAGAACAGCTCACAGATCTAAAGCACACTCAGAACCTAAGATCTGATCTACATTTTTATTTCCAGTACTGATTTTGGAAGATTTTATCAGTAAGGGGTACTATTCATACTAAATATTGAGGGCTTCTAAAGTCTTGACCTATTGAAGGTCATTTATCTCCATGTACAGGTACCTATCCATTGTATGTCCATATGGGCACAGCAACACTTTCCACCAAAACAAAGGGCACCTTGGATAACAAAACGAGTCAGCTGGTGCCTCTAAAGGCCAGCTGCAGCTTCCAATCCTATTTCCCAACAATTTAGAATCAAAGGATGGTTTGTGTTGGGAGAGACCTCAAAGTTAACACATTCAACACCCCAGCCATGGGCAGGACACTTTTCCACTGGATCAGGTTGCTCACAGCCCTGTCCAACCTGGCCCTTCATACCACTTAGTCAGAGGTCAATTGAAGCAAGCAAATGATTTGGCAATACAAAAATCCCTGAGGCTTCCCAGGACACAGGGAGGTTGTAGGTAGGTGTTTTACAACAAAGAGTAGGCATCTGAGCACTCGGTGCAGGGGCGAGGTGGTCCCCAAGGCTGAGGAGAAAGGGCAAGGGCAGCACTAGTGCTGCGTTCTGCCCAGGGACTGAACAGCTGCACTCCCTGAAAGCTTCAACAGCAAGGGGCAGGAGGAGGCTGCCCTAGGAGCTACAACTTCTGCAGCTGCAGCTGAATCCTCGGATGGGTGAAGAGGCACGTGTGAGCCCTCACTGCTCAGTCATGCACGTGGGCACAGAGAAGTCAGCGTGACAGAGAAGTGGAGCTGACAGCTTGAGATGGAGATCTCTAATTTTCCCAGCTTCACCTGCCAGAGCTTGTGAGTCAGAACATCCTTGTCCTCAAGCCATACCAAAAACATCACCACAGAAAAGCTTGGCTGCTGGTCTGATGTGTCTTCAAGGTGCAGACTATTCCTGATGCCACCTTTCCCTACTCTCCCCCAAACCTCAAAGCTTACTCTAGCTACATTCCAGGCAAGAGAGGCACTCCTGGACAAGCACCTCTCCTGGACAAGCACCTCTCTACCCCTCGTGCTGCTCAGGATACATTTAGCATGTGCCACATGGGCCCTTGGTGCCCTGTTGGATTCAGACGGGATTTGTCCAGCCCTGGGGATACCCATCCTTTAGCGCCTGGAATTTTCCTGCATTGCAGGTTCAGACTTAGGCTACAGAGAAAGGACATGTCACTCTAGGTGCCTTTTTATCACTGAATCTCCCCTAAAAAATTCATCCCTTCCCATTTTCCAGGTTAAGTTTCTTAATAATTTGTATCTATTCCCTGTTCCTTCTGTGGTTTTTAGTACATCCTGATTTGTGTTATTCAACGTCAGTATCAACTTGGTTTTTATTAAGTTTTTTCTCCATTAATGAAGGTTTCTCATAATAAATAAATTTTAAAAAAAGTGGACTAAAGACTACTTTTATCCTGCCCCCACCTCCCAGTGCAGCACAACTCTGCATCGCAAAAAGAAACAGCGCAATCCTTTGCTGGGGAATCTCTCAGGAAAGGTTCACTTGATTTAACCACAGTATTTCCCAAGTCATTCCAATTTAAGGCCTCAGGAGGGACACTACAGCCTCAATGCTTCATTTTTCTGAAGTCCTCCCTGCCCATTAGAGTTCACTTCGTTCTGGCTTGGTCCCTTCATGGTCACACCCACTCCTTTCCCTTCACGCTCCATGTACAACAGCAGATGGATCACAACCCCCAGCCCCTTTCCCATCACCTTCAACCAGTAAAGAGACAGAACAAAATCAGGTTTTTGGGATTTTTTTTTGAATGGGCACAGAGGGTCTGTAAAGGATCGGGGGTTTGAGGCAGAGCCTGGCATCTCCGACGGACACTCAGAGCACAATGATGAAATTCCCTGTTTTGCTCACCCTTGTTTCACTCTGCACTTTGACTTCTCAACTTTTCTATTTCATTGCTTCCCCGGTTTCCCTCCCAACCTTCCTCAACTCCCAGCTCTTGCTCTCTCTTTCAACTCCTCTGTTCTCCCCTGTGAAATGCCACTCTCCTCTCTTGTGGATTTTCTTCTTCTTCGGGGTTTCTTTTCTTTCTCTTTCTAATTTCCATTTTCCAAAAGGAAATAGGACCTGTTCTGCTTTAATTACTGCTCCAGTTAGCATCCTCCAGCCTTCTACCAACCTCTTTCATTTTCACTGCTTCCTCCCAGTGGTCCTGGCCCACTCATTTTCGTAATTCCCTAAAATTTACTTTCCTAAATGTAGTTCTATGTGCATTATTCATCCAGAAATTGGATTTGTTTCCTACTGGGATAATTAAACAATCTTTCCTAGCATTTTTTTCCCCACACCTGTTGTTATTCTTTCCTTCCAGGTGATTATACACAAAAAGTTACATATTTGGAGCAGGAAAGCAGGAGAAAGCAGATCATTCTTCAAAACCCACATTTCCCTCTCCGTACTGAGACTTCCCCCTCTTCCCATAACCAAATACATTCATTTAATTCAACAGGGCTGACATTTCCAAGCAAAATGAAGTGGACGTTGCTTCATGGCAAAATGTGAGTTAGGCAGAGACAGATTTTGAGCTGATGTAAATCAGAACAGACCTATTGTCTTCAGAGAAGGTGCATCATTCTCTAGGGAAAAAACAAATTTTAAAAGGACCACTGGAGCTGTGCAGACATAGCACAGCTGAGAGTCAGGACTACCTTTAAATCTCTTGGGTTTTTTCATTGTTTTTTTTTCTCTTAAAATTGCGAGCTGACTGACGTAGCGCATTATTTTTTGAGCCATTAATAGCGTGGAGTCTAATTTGGAAGCAAAGCTAACGCCCAGGAAAACCAAGCAGCACAGATGACAAAATTATCACACCTTCCCTGGTACTGGCAAGAAGAATGAGGGCTGAAGGCTCGCACATGTGGCTTACTAGCATTTGTGTGAAAACTAGTGTGCTATGGGGGGAAAAATGTATTTTATTATTCAAATCGGATTCCTTTTTCATATCAATTTATGACATGACATCAATTTCTGTGAGTCTTTCCTGTCAGGAGGGAAATGTGCTCACATGTATCTTCAATATGGGTTTATTTGTCAAATTATCACAGGACAAACAGTGATGAATAACATCCATACAAATGTGTTGCCTTTATATGTGCTTACTTCACAGTAAGTGAGAAAAGAGAGAAAGCCAACCCAAACAGACAGAAAACACACAGAGCATGACTATTTGTAACATATATGCAAAGAGTTTCACGCAGCAGAGACATATCCCCGGGCTCCTTGCTGCTCTTATAATACAAATAAGAAATATATAAAATACCTCATAAACCAGCTTGTTGGGTTTTATTGCAAGAAATCCATCAGCCATCATATTACCATGCAAATCCTCTTATTGCATTGTCTGACAACAGCAATTCAAATAAGAAAAAAAAAATACATAAAAAACCTTAACAACCTGGGAATAAATTCTCTCTTTCATGCATGCCAGCAGCTCCCATTAACAGTAGCAGGAGTTTCTCTGCAGGGGCTTGTCAAGGTGAGAATAGACTGCCCACCCTTCTCCCCTGTTCAGAGACTAAGTGCTGAATTGCTGCATATAGGTATTTTTTTTCATGGAGAGATCAAAGAAGGAAGCCAGGAATAAAAGATATTTTTAAAAAAACCCCAACCCCACACAACCCAAGAATCAAGACAGTTCCAAAGAGGAAAGGTACAGTGTTACATATCCTCTTGCTCTTTGACATCCTCCAGCATTAGTGAGACAACCCCCCCCCACCCCCCACTTTCCTATGCCCTGCAGCTCTCAGAAAGTGCCCATCTGCCCACATCTGGGCAGCAGGGCAGAGTTGCAGCTTGTGAGAGCAGTATGCTAGAAAACTATACAAATCTGTATTCATTCTTCTTCGCAGAAAATGTAATTTCCTCGGAAATGTAATTTCCAGACGAAAAATTGCAAATCCTTTCCTCCAGTACAAACTTCCATGAAACAGATTTCTTCCAAATTCTTTATTTAAATCAGAACCAGTCAACACCAGATAGCTTCAGAGGTGAAGGCTGTTTGTGGTCTTTCCTCCCGCTTTTAGCCATAAGTCTTCATAGGAGCAAAGAATGCCTGTCAACTTTAAACCCCATCACTTAAATATTAGATGAAACACCAACTCTAGAGGTCCTCTGACTTTTTAAAAAAAGTTGGGGTTTTTTTTCATGTTTTAGAGTTTTTCTCTGCTCTGCTACTACTTGAGAGACCTGAAAGTATGTGGATGAATTTCAGCCTAAAGAAACCAGCTTTTAATTTCATTTTATCTCATTTTCCAAGGTGATGGAAAGAGTCAATCCTATTCTACTTCCCCCTTTCCATACCATAAAAGCAGCTAAAAAGTGGCATTGGTTTCCAGAAATACAGCTTCTGGTGCTAAGTGCCAGCATCAATTATAATGGGCAATGAAGATTTTGTGAACCCACAAACACCATGGGAAGTACTCACTAGCTGTACCACAGGCTGTTTTTAAAGTGGTTTGCCCCAAAAAGGAATTTGTGTAGAGGTCCCTGCTATTAAAAGTATCTCAGAGCTTGCAGTACCTCTACTCTGTGTGTCCTCACTGCAGTGCTCCAGGTCAGGGGAGGAATCTTCTCCCCTTTTCCAAAGACAGAAGGGAGGTGTGCCAGCAACTACCTGCTTCATGCTTTTGGCAAATCCTACAAGGAATTTAACCACCAAAAGCAGAAATTCCTCTGTTTGTCAAAACTCTGGCCCCCACCATCAAAGAGAAATCACAGTCTGGAGTCTGAGCTTGGCTGGGGGGTATCACACAATGCCTCACCTCCTCCTCCTCCTGCCACCAGCCCTGGCCACAGATCCAGGGAACAGATGTGTGTCACATTCCTTGCGAGCTCAGCCATCAGCATCAGTCTTTCTACAGAGACCATCTCCAGCTGAGCACGACTGGGAAGAGAACCAACCCTAGCCCATGCTGATGGCCCTCCTCTGATTGACCCCTGCAGGACCCAACCTCACCACGCTGATGGCCTTCCTCTGATCAACCCCTGCAGGACCCAACCTCACCACGCTGATGGCCTTCCTCTGATCCAACCCCTGCAGGACCCAACCTCACCAGGCTGATGGCCTTCCTCTGATCCAACCCCTGCAGGACCCAACCTCACCACGCTGATGGCCCTCCTCTGATCCAACCCCTGCAGGATCCAACCCCTCCAAGCTGCCACCTCACCAATCCCCTCGGCAGCTTCCCTTCCCTTGTGTGACCAAAACCAGTGGCACTCCCCTGCCCCACCCCATCCCATGCCCTGTGTGTGAGACTCTGTCAGTAGTTCATATCTGGCAATTCCTGCAATCCACATAAACAAAAAGGAGCTTTACAATCAGGGGTGCTGACTAAAGGAAAACAGTGGAGGAAAAGCACCTTGCTGCCCCCCTTGAGTGCTCATGGAGCCAGAGACAGTGCAGGGAGGCTTGGCTGTCAGATGAACTGCAGGGTCGAGCTGTATTTGGAATTTATTCTTTCATCAGTGGTGAGAAGATAAAAGACAAAGTTAAAGTGTCGCATAAGAGATAAGAAAGTTAAATGGTGCATAAACAAATCTGATGCTATGTTTGACCTATGGGGGAAGGGAAGAGCTGGGTACGCTGCATGCTGTGCATGTCAGGACACAAATGGATGGATGATTGGAAAATTGTTCATATACTTCATAGGCTTCTGCCATTCACTAAATGGGAAGTAATAAACCTTATTGGATTTCATATTTTGTGGGAAATGACTCTTTCATAGCTTTGTCCCCTTAATGGGTACTCATTTAGGAAACTAGTATATAGGTTTTATTGCATCAAAAGGAATAAAGGGTTTTAACTGAATCCTAATGCTCTCTCAAAGTGTTGGAGTTGGGAACTTCAAGCTAAATTCACAGTTAGAAGCATAATCTTTCATAAGCTTTTTAATGTACAGAAGGAAAACTTTGGGGATCGAAGCATTTTATTTGACAAGCCTAAAGTCTCATTTCTTTTTTGATTTTTACAGGTAGCCTCTTTCATCTCTTCTCAGTTTTCCTCAACTTCAAGTGTCTCTTTAACCTCCTTATTCTTCTTTTCCCCCACTCCTCTTCCCTTCTGGACAATACACCTGTTCCCACAACAAACATGGAGTTTTCTTCTCCACCTAGTTTAGAGTTGCCTCCTGGAGCTTTCTGCTTCTGTATTTTTATGCACTGTTTTCCCCCCACAGGCCTTTTATTGACACATCTGGGAATCATAAAATAAGATGGTCTCATTTTCTGGCATTATTGTTCCTGAACAGTGGAAATGCCATAAAGGCAAGGAAACCCTTCTTGCTCCCCTGCTTTCTGAGGCTCATGACTAGCTACTACCCTGGAGCAAGTCAGTCTCACAGAGACTTCCCACAGGTCTGAAGACATGAGCTGCTCTAATACTGCTGATTGCAAAGGCACTCCTGGCACCCAGCATTTGTTTGCTTGTTTGTTATAACCTCATTTTTCGTGTCTGTTTTACACAGAGAGAGCTACCTTCTGCACATCCATCCCCACCACACCTGGGACCTAGGGGAAAACCAGGTATCCGTGGATGCACCTGCTCCAGATGCTGCATACTCGTCTTGACTGTCGTCTTTCCTGTTTCTAACCTGATGCTATTTGGAGGTCATGCCCCATTTCTTCTGCAAGTTTTCCTGCAGAAAATTCAGTCATGATGACAACGGCCCCAGCTCCCTCATATGCACACCCCCTAACCTCTGGGAGCAGACCATGGAAGATGAATCAGCTGTTGCTTCCGAGATGCACTATCTAGGATGATGCACGGTTGTGGAAAGAACAATCTTTCCATTAATTTCAATTTCTCAGGCCTGGAGTGTAATAGTATGACATGAATTAATCAGATGCGAGCATGCCCAGCTCCTTGTAGGACTGGGACTGGCTGCAGAAAAAATCTTTGAATATGCACAACATCTCTGGGACTTAATCACACAAAATGGCATTTTCCTGTTTTGAGGCAGGGGAAACTGCCCCCAGCAGCTGCTTTGGTAAGGTGTAGCCAGTCACTGTGTGTTAGATGAGCCCTATCTGCCAACTGAGCTGCTCTTTGAGTTCACTCCGTGGTGGAATAAAACAACTTGGCTTAAACCACTGTCAAACACAAGTTCGTAGCATGCACCTCTTCCTGCATGTATAAACTTCACAGCTGAGCTGGTTTAAGTGGCTCACACGGGCAGCGAGCAATCAGCCTCCAACTCGCGATGGAACTGCCGATTTCTGTTCTTATTCAAATCTTTTAATTCCAATTCTGTAATAAACTTCCCTTTCAATGACTCAAGGAATGATTTTCTTTGTCTCACGTATCTCAGCATCTAAAGAAGCTTTGACAGGAGCATACCTAGAGCTTCTGAGATAAATATATAATAAATCTAATGTTGTCAAGCATGGTGGCATTTTTATTTTATTTTCAAAGAGAATTTAATGTAACTTCCCAGGGGATTCTTCTCTTGTGTCATAACAAAGTCTGGCTTGTAATGGATTTCCCATTTTTCTTTCTATCTTGTATAATGACAAAATTGCTGCACAGAGAAGCAGCGTTCTATAATATGTCACAAAACACAAGCGGGAAGTGACAGTCGTCTTCGAAAGGTTGGGCTCAGCCCAAACCCTGATTTCTGGAATCACAGGCACTAAATTATTTAATATGGCCCCACAATCAGTTTCCAGCCAGGCTTGAAGTACAGGGAAAGTCCATATGTAAACTGAACCCCCCTCCCCCAAACAAAACAGACAGTGAGGGGAGAATAATAAAAAAAGAACAAATCAATAAACAGCACTTAAAGGCCAAAATTTTAATTGAAGCAATATTGATATAAAACAGTATAAATATAAATAATATTAATATAACATAAATATAGTATAAACCAGTCAAGAATCTGATTCATACATATCCATCTCTACATGTCATCCTAAATAAAAAACTTTTAATATTAAATTTATGGCAAGTAATGGGATGTAATGGGATTCACATATCCCTTGGGGAAAAATGCCTCTATTACCCTGCATTATAAATCCTTATGTATCAAAGGACTAACAGCCACTGCTCTCTTTAAGGCCACAATTTTCTTCAACAAATTCTAGAATTCTTTCATTGTTATTGAGCATCCTCATAAAAGACTAATATTTTCAACTGTGCTGTGGATGATTCTATTTTCCTTGCTTGAAAATTGCATTGCTGGTAGAAAGCAGAGCTGGTGCTCAGTGTACACAGCCACATTTGCCACTTAAAAAAAGAATTAAAGGCATTTTTTCCGGGATGTTTTACATTGCAGACCTGGGGCAAGAAGTTCAGAGCACAGTAATTAGCGGGTGAGCAACCTTGAGCTTACAGGTAGGTAGTGTTCCATAACATTTATCGTAGTGCAAAGTCGTCATGGGAACCCGGGGGGAATTCAGCTTCTCACATTTCACTGTGCAATTACACAAATGCTGATTTGCTGTGTGGGCCAGACCCTTCAACAGCACAGATGTTTTATACAGGGGAGGTCATTCCCTATCAAGCCTGGTCAACACCTGAAGTCCCTCACATGTCACATGGAGAGGCTGCTGTCCTTTCTCCCCTCTTCACGCTGATGATACCTGCTGGTCTTTCCGCAGCTGATCCCAAAGCGCTCTCCCAAAGCAGGAGGCTGGGATCATTATTTCCTTTCAACACGTGAAGAGGCTGAGCCAGAAGCAGTTGACTGTCCAGATTCTGGCACGTGCTGTTGACTAAGGGACAGGCAGAACTCAAGCCCCTCAAAGACTCAGACATCTGCCCCAATAGAGACAGAGACTTTCTCCAAAGTCGTTGTCGACCATGCCTCAAACATCTTGCTTTAAAAATGTCTAGCCCATGGATCCCATTAATCACATCTTATTTCTTCCTTAACTTGGCTGTGGCTTCCACTGCACAGCTTCCCTCCTCTCTGCAGGTTTCAGTCCTCTCAACCCAGTGCAGAAGCTTGGGGACACCATGGGGTGCCCCAGCTTTGCAGGCTGGCAGGACAGAGGCTCTCACCAGACATCCACCATGAGGTGGATGGTGCTGAGGCTCATCAGCTTCACAGCTCAGCTGCTCTTGAGCTATCTCAGGGAGAGCAGGAGAGAGAGTTGTGTAATTGTTCTGAAAGCCTGCCAAGCAGCTCGTTTACAGAATTAAACAGTCTGTAGTACAATTAACACAGGGAAAACTGTATGGCCTTTCATTACTCACCACACAAAGTAGCTCATTTCCTCATCCTAACGTGACAGGAGGAATGGGATCATGTGTATGGGTCAATGACCAAATGCACCTGGACCTCTGCCCTGCTCCATGGCTCCTGCTATTCAGGAGTATTTGTGTTGCTTATAGAGATGCCCAAAGTCCAGGCAGGTAACTCATGGGGCTCTGAAATTAAAAGGAGGATCTAGGATTGCAAAGCTGACCACTGCGAGATCCAACTTCAACATAACTTGGTGCCATCATCCTGATTTAAGAGCCCAGCCTCCCTTTTACTATACCTTCCAAGATCTTCTCCCTTCAAGCACCCCTTGAGCCATCAGTAACAACAGCCCTGGGCCAGGTTCCAAAGCTTTTCGTTTTCAGTGTCTCCTTCTGGAATGTTTGTGGCAGATTTTTGTCCCAAGGAGCACTGAGTCCTATTGAAAATCCAACCATCCCAATGGTTTCTCATCCCCAGCTGTTAACAAAATCTGATATAAAAGGTAAGAGGGAAGTTTCCACAGCCCTCGGTGAGTGCTGAGCTGCTCTCTGAGCTCATCTCCACACCCATCACTCCTCTTCAGGGAAGAGCTATTGGAAGGAGGAGCGGGGGAAGCTGGTGTTACGGAAAAGGCCTCCCGCCAATGTGTTTGTGCTCCACAACAGTGCTGTAAACAGAACTGTTTCTCTCTGTACATCCTCACATTCACCATCACACGGTAAATTCTTTACTTTTTCCTGCTCCTACTCTTGTATGTCCTTGCTAGTTGCTCGTCTCCCTTTGCCACCCCTTTGCTGGGAAGCCAGCAGGGAAGAAGCTCCTCTTCCCAGGGGGTGCTGGAAGATGCTGCATGAGGGGTTTTAAGCCCCCTCCTCCCATCTCTCCCCACCCCCACACACCACTTTCTCTTTTTATTTTTGAGAGGCTGGAATATCACAGGATAAAGAGACTGCAGCTGCGTTGGGGAAAAAAACACAGTCACGCCTCAGCAATTTATGGACAATTTCCCATTAATAAGAGATAATGGACTGCAGTTCAATGGATTTGCGATTGTACGCTTGCTCTTTGAGAATATGGAGGGGAATCTGACAGCAGTTTGCTCCTCTCAGCAATGGCATTACCATGATTTTGTATATCCCACTGTACACAGGGAGATTTGGACAGTTTGAAACGGTTTAGCAGCCTATATGTGTATGAAGTTATTGAAATGACCTCTAATACTGTTGCTGCAAGGGAAGCATCTGACACAAATTAACCATGGGCTCCCACATGCACATGTTCAGTGGGCAGGGGCAGGTCTGTTGGGTTGTGACAATATGAGACCCAGTTCAATTCCCCTTGCACAGGAGACTAGGAAAACCCATGCTGGGACGCTGCAGAACGCATTTGTACACGTGTTTCATAGCAGATCAGCTTTCTTGACTTGCATACATCCCACACGAGCTATAGAGATCACAAGCTCTCACTGCACTATCACCATGGTGGTCTGAAGTTCTACTGCTACTGCACACTGCAAACCAATGCAGGAACAATGAGATAGCTCCTGTGGGGATGCAGAGTCCTTAGGGGTGAGAAATACGGGTCTGCAGAGCTCCAAACAAATCAGTTTACACAGGAGCTCTCTCCTGTGCCTTTTCACTGAGTGCCTGATTCAGTGTTCGCAGTCCTGTACAACCACGGGGTATTGGTTTAGCACGGCCTGGTTTTTGGTAGCAGGGGGGCCACAGAGGTGGCTTCTGTGAGGAGCTGCTGGAAGCTTCCACCATGTCCAGCAGAGCCAATCCCTGATGGCTCTGAAGATGGACGTGCTGCTGGCCAAAACTGGGCCAATGAGAGAGGCTGGCAACGCCTCTGTAATGACATATTTAAGAAGAAAATCAAAACAAAGCACTCACAGTTTTTCTTCTAGCCAGAGAAGAGGAGGAGGTGAGAACATGTGAGGGAAGCAACATGGACACACCAAGGTCAGTGGAGAAGGAAGGGGAGGAGGTGCTCCAGGTGCCAGAGACGAGATTCCTCTGCAGGCCGTGGTGAAGACCATGGTGAAGCAGCTGTGCCCCTGCAGCCCATGGGGGTCCATGTGGGATGCAGAGATCCACCCGCAACCCATGGGGGAGGTGCCTGTGCCGGAGCGGGTGGCTGCCTGGAGGAGGCTGTGATCCAGTGGGAGTCCTGGTAGAGAGAGGGGGCCCTTGCTTCCAGGCTGGAACAGCCTGTCCTTGGAGGACTGCACCCCATGGAAGAGCGACCCATGCCGCAGCAGTTTTGGGAAAACTGTTTGCCCGTGGCGGGAACTCACGTTGCAGCAGGTGTGTGTGCTGCTCGTGAGATTGGAGCTATGCTGGAGAAGTTCATGGAGAACTGTCTCCCGTGGGAGGGACCCCAGGTCTCACAGGGGAAGGACTCCTCTCCCTGAGCAGCAGAAGAAAATCTCTCGGTGATGAACTGACCAAAACCCCCACGCCCTGTCTCCCTGCGCTGTCTGTGGGAAGGAAGGAGGGGCTGGGGGAAAAGGTGTTCTAAGGGCTTATTTTACTTCTCATTATCCTCCCCTGATTCTGTTAGTGATAAATTCACTTTGCAACTTTAAGTTGAGCCTGTTTTGCCCTTGGAGTGTTTTTCTCCTGGTCCTTATCTCAAGTCATGAACCCTTTGTTAATTTTTTTTTCTCTCCTCTGCCCAGCTGTGATGGGGGGAGGGTGAGTGAGTGACTCTCGTGGGTGCCTGGCATTTGCCCAGTGTCAAACCGTGGCACAGAGACCAAAGCTGCCAGATAACTCTGCTCACCTAGGGAAGAGGTTATTCCTCTTCAGAGTTTTTCTGCACTTGCATATGCAGTCCTGGAGAGTCACATTGGTTAATGGTGCAGACAGTTCCTCTCAATTTGAATTTGTTGTCCTCCAGTATAATTGACTCCCTCTTAATACCTTGTGAGCAAGGGCAGCCAGAGGTGCACCTTCTCTGTTACTCATATTCCTACACAGACCCTGACACAGCTCCAGCTTAGAAGTGATTTTTCTATCACTAAGGCTAAATACCAGTAGAAAATTTCCATTTAAAATTCACATCTCCAGATCCTCTCTCATTCTGTAGTACTGTGCTGTTTTGGAGATAATAGAGCTTGAGTTCCCAATGAAGATGTATCATTAGTTATTTTACAAGGGTGTGATTATACCTTGTGTTTTCTTCTAGTCTCTCACTGTACTAACATTTTGTTTGCTGCAGCTACATGATTGCTAAAGAATTTCGAGCATCACTCTGAAGTGACAATACTGAAGTGCAAGGCCTACATACTGTTTTTTTCCTATATACTGGTGAAGCACTTGCTTACAAAGACAAGGGTGCATCACAGAGAATGCTACTATTCAAAAGAAATGAGCTTCTGCTTTCCCCCCAGCCTGGGCTAATTGCATCGACAGATTCCAGCTCACCCATTACATTTTTAATGAACTATAAGAAACGAGTTTCGAGTCACAAGCTTCCATATTGAATCTACCTTTTGCCAAAGTTTCCAGGCTGGAGTTTTTGCCAAATTCTTTAGAGTCAATTACTAATTTCTAGCTTTATAGAGGGGGCGGTGTGTGTGTGTGTATGTATGTATATGGGGGAAAAGAAAGCTTGGGTACACCATTGCCGAGGAAATGCACCAACTCCCTACAGGATTTCCTTAAGAAATAAATCACAGACAACCAAAGCAGCACCTTTCCAGATCCAGGTATAAGCAGAAGTCCATAAATTCAGCACATATTGACACAAACCGTTAATTTGAAATCTTTTCTCAAAGCTCAGGACAGGTTCTCTTTACAAGTTCCCAAGATGGCCCAAGTCCACAGCAGAGGCCAAATCAGTCACACACAACGTATTTCCCAATTTTAGTGCAGGTCTCTCACAGTGACAGGCTTTTCCAAAGGATGCCCATTCTGGGCTATATCACAAACACCCACGTGCACCTCCTGTGATGCCTTATCCTGAAAAACAAAAACCCAACACTTTCCTAGGCAGAAGCATTACTTTCCACTGGAAAACTTAATGGCCATCAATATGTCCATTTTCTCCAAACGGACAAGTTCTCCTCCTCCTTACTCCTGTCTCCAGAGACCATGGCAGTGCTGCTCAGCTAGAGTGGGAAACAGATTGAATCTTCCAAAGTTTGCATTTTCAAAGGAGACAGACAGAGGACAACAGTATTATCTGTCATGGATTAAACAGAGCAGTTCCGTGATCCAGACCAGAGCTCCTCCTTCATTTTGGAGAACTGACCCCTGCACCAGACTTTCTCCCAGCCCATCTTTTCCTCATGGAGAAGGACATTTAGGAGCAGACAGGGGCACTAAGGCTCCCCAGTAATGCAGATGCAAGAGTGTTGCTTCCGTCCAATCTAAAATTACCTAGCATGTACCAGAGCACAAAATAAAACCCAGACAAGCTGAAGTTCACTGGGAGAAAAGATGTGTTTTGCATTCCATATCATATCCAATAACATCGCATCTACCTTAAAAATCATCAGAATTTCAGGAGGCATCTTTTTGGATTTTTAAATAGCTCAGCTGAAAACCAACTCTCCTAATGAAAAATAATAGCAAATTACTTAGTTGTTATTAATCTCATGCACAGATGCAATTATTTCCCAACTGAGACTTTTATCTAGAAAAACAGTCTCATAGATTATTTTGGAAAGATGACAAGTCTCCTTCTCGGCTGCTGTGTTTTAATTTGCATAAGCATGACATTAAAACCTGAAAGAATCGCTTTAAAAAACAATTACTCCATCAGCAAAAACCTGACAGTGCAGAACTCAATGGCACCACAGAGATCATCTCGGTAAGAAAAGATAATCTTTCCCTTTTACTGACATTAAAACACCTCTTGCTTTAAACAGGATTGCAGTTCAGATTTAGGTTTTAGAACCCTTTAATAATTGAACATGTGTAAATATCATTATTATTAGATGCACTGCGGCAGAGAGTGAAGGAATAAAAATCCCACACTGAGCACCTTGACAGGGCTGTTCAACCCGAGGGAGGAAGGGTTATACAAGATCTTGCCATGTCGAGAAGACAAAAAGGAGACACCTTCCTATTATCATGCCGTGCCTGTCTCTGGGAGCTTTTGTTCCGTTAAAAACTTGTTAATTGCTGCCTTAGTAACAAAGGAACAACATGCTGTGGTGGGACTATTAGGAGTCTACAGGGCTGGTTCACCCTTAGGAAGGCAGAGGGATTTAATTGGCTCTGTGTTCTTAGAAGATGCAATAAAGAGGGATAATGAATTGGTGTCAACATCTAATAATGGAGATTCTTTACAAAATGGAAGAGAAAATCCAAACCCTACTTATTTGAAAGCTGTGGCATCTGGGGCTGCCAAAACTGAGCTGGATGTAAAATTTATGAAGCATTTGTGCACAGCCAAGAAAAAAAATGCTGAGAATTTTAAGAGGCCATCATCACTTCATCTCTCTGAAGGAGCTATGACTTCAGTTCTCCAGAAAGCAGGTCTGCAAATTCCCATGCAAACCAGCAAATTATAAGTCAGAACACCCAGCGATCCATTGCATCAGCTGGCTGATAAATAATTCCCTTACTACAGCAGTGCAAGGACTGAAATGCTTCTTTGGTCCTTCTTGGCAAACCAGAAGATTTCCTGTAGAACTCTTTTACCTCATGCAATATATTCATGCAAACTCTCCAGAATTGCTACTTGGTTCTCTCTTTGATCTCCTTAAGGATATAACATACTCCAGAAGCTTCAGACTCAAGAATTCGTTTTATAGCAAAGTTTTATGAAAAGAAATTAAATGGATGCCTAGTATGGCCAGTTTGCATAAGGACTGAAGCCTCCAGAGGTTTCCTCATGAAAATTCAACTCTGATATCCCAACGGTATCAACTCCAAACAGTGCATACCAAGACTGGTTTCCTGTTTTCCATAAAAATAGAGTGGGTCTATAATGGAAGGAATAAACTCATGTACATGAGAATAAGAATAATTAGTTTCAGTGTTTTTCTAAAAAATATTTTGCTTTAAAGTAACCAATAAGCTTTTCTCCAGGAGACAGCAGACAAGAGGTCTCACGGCCTTTTCCTCACCCTCACAGTAAGCATCCTCAAACAGAGAGCTGTCAGAACTCAAAATTAATCCTCATCTTAAATAAATACCCTTTGTTTACTGACAAGTGGACTCTCTTTTGTCTGTGTGTACTCTCCAGTGTTTGGCATGAGGCAGAGAAGCAGAAAGGGATAAAGATGACCACAAGGACCATTCTCTTCTCACAACACAGACCCTTTGTGCAGAGTAAATGCCAACTGTAGCAGCAGTTGTGATCACAGCTTGCTTGTGAACCCCCTCCTTCCCCCCTAGACCCCTCGGGGTCCACAGCCAGGCTGCAATAGAGGCAGCTTTAGTTGGTTTTATCTGGAGAAACTCCAGCAGGACCAAAGGTACTTGCTATGAAAAGGAGTCCATGTCTTTGGTTGGAATGCAAGGGCAGGCTACGGATTTACCCTGTGGACCTCAGGCCTGGCACTTCCCCTGCATTACTAAATGGAAGGAACATTTTCTGTTTGTGTCCTCACATTAATTCAAATCAGTAATGAAGCTGGGAGCATCAAAAGGTTTTAGCAGTATACGGGATTAGACCAGGCTTAGATAACTGAATAAATGAACTGACTTAATTAGCTCTCCTGAAACAAATTATTATACAGTGCTCATTTCCAACTCTCATATGAACCCCAAAGAGTTCTAGAAATGCATTAATTCCTTGAATAATGAATCTTATATTTTTGCATACCTACTGCAATTATGATGGATAATGAGATTTTAATTAATCAGACCCAGATTTTTTTAATGCTTTTGAAGAATGTAGATACATTAGGGACCTATTTATTGAGTAAATCTTGGAGCGAAAATAAAAGGAGCAGAAGTCAACAGGAAGAGCAACAAAAAAAAAATCTGTGTTAAACAAACTCCTATCTAACAGGCTTCTCAAGAGCATCCATCCCACAAACACCCCTGTCTTGAGTATGAACTCTGCAAACTGTCAAATCCTGGTCGAAGTATTGACATCAGTACCTCTCTAGAGGCAAAATACAGTCATTGGATATTATGCCACATGGAATACTTTCTTGGTTTTACTCAAATAAGTTTTTTTCTACTGTTATTTAAATGCCCAGTGTACAAAGATGATTTTCTTGCTCATACATCCTATGCTTCCAGGTACTTCTGAGTGAGAGCCACTTACTATTAACATGGCAAAGCAGCCATTAAACCTTTCTTTCATATTTTTCTTTTTTTTTTTCCAACCCCTTTTGAGGGGGTAGCTAAAGATCTCTCTCATGGAAAAGTAGTGGCATTGCAGTTGCCATTAATTATAAATCAGTTTCTAATATGACTGAGAGCACAAAGATTGTAGGGGGTCTTGTTAACATGAGATTAAAATTCCCTTGAAGTGTAATTATTTTGCAAGAGAGTCTTGGGCTGGATTTATGACAACCTACAGCATCTCTGCACTTACTGCATTGACAGGAGAGATTTTGCTCATCACAGGGAGAGTATCTATGCACACCACTTCCCTTGGAGAAACCCTAGCACTTGCAAGGGAAAAACCTGAAGGCGAGGGGACTTAAAATCCTAATTACAGATTTCTAGCAGGTGCCCATTCTTCTTAGCTCCTTTTTTGATAAAAGCAAAGTTGTCGCTAGAGAGCACCAAGAAAGTCAAGAGCACAACACCCCAGCAGGGCAAGGTCAGCTCTCACACGTGTCTGGAATGGGGAAAAAAGGCAGTGCTTCCAGTTTAAAGAAAACTGAATTCTAAGTCTTAACGTGAAACTTTCAAATTTTTTTGCCCTTCTTCAATGAACCTCACTGGATCTGACATGGTAAATAGGTTTGGCTTTCCCTTAATTTCCTCCCCCTAAAAAGAACTCAAATATTTCCTCTGGAAAAGCCACTTTTCCTTGAAAAAATATGGTGAAAGAATTTTTTTTTTATTAAACCAAGCAATTGGCAGTAGCATATTCAGGCTTCTTTTCCCTCTGTTTGAATTGCTAATCTTTGCACGAAAAAAATGTAATCCTTACTGAGCCACAGAGCAGGGAAGGGGGGTACCAGACCCCTCCACAGCTCCAGTAATCTGGTCTTAAAGTGAGAATTTACTGAAGCAGTTAGGTGCAGGAGTCCCTCTGGCTCGAGGAATTAAGAAACCGGGTACTTCAACCTTGAGAGGATTTTCCAATCTGTATATTTGGGCTCGTGCATAACTTTGCAAATCTGGGCCCTGCGAGTGCGTGGTAGAAGATGGCCAGATGTGTCCTCCTTGGCATTTCTCTGGGGAGAGCTTGGAGAACAGATTTCCTTCTGTTCTTCGTTTGCACAGAACTGCTCCTGAAGGAGCACCAGCTCCTGGCTGCGCTGAGTGGGTCCCTGGTTTCAGGAGCAGCCCCCAAGCCCTGAGTTGCTGCCCGCTTGCCCAGGCTGACCCCTCTGTGCTGCTCCTCTTCAGCAGCTATTGCACCCCACACCACAAAACCCGCTTTAACAGGGGGCCAAACCAACTGGGGTACAGAGGATGCCAAATTCCATCTGACCCAGAGGAACCGAGGCCAGACTGGTCAAATATTGCTCGGAAATTTTCGTCTGTATTTGCAGAAACAGGAAACTTAATAAAAAAGAGACCTGGGTCAAGACAAAGCGTGTGTTTGCTCAGGCCTCTATGGGAAGGAGCTCACCATTTATTATCAGCAGCAGTGCTTCTGCAATCCACCTTGGTAATGCAAAGATTCGTTTAGAAGCTGCTTTGATATGTTGCATTCAGCTCTTTGAGTACTGAAACGCTTTCTTGTGCAGTTTTCCCCACCCCCTGAGTTTGGGTCCCCCCCCCCCCCAAATCTAAATTCGCTTTTATGTGCTAGGAAAACAAAAAAAAAAGTGTGAATTTACCACTTCTGAACATCTTGTCCTCTTAATTTGTACAGAGCTGGTTTGTTCAGCACAGAAACAGTACCAGGAGCAGAATAAATTTAGCTGGGAGGCAGGGTGGGGGCAGGGAGGGGATGGCAGAGCCAGAGGGGAGCAGGGAGGGGCTCTGCAATGGCGCTGCTCTTCTTGTGGTGTTCTGTGAGCAGTTCTCATCATGCTCCTGCCCTCCTGCAACCTTGTTTCTGCCAGCTGCAGTCAGGAAATGCCACATTCATGCAAAGTCTCTCCATCATTTTATCTTCCTCCTTTCCTCGTAAATTTGCCTTTCTTCGAATTAGCTGTTTTAGTTTCAGGGATTCATTTTTTTCATTTTTCCTCTCCTCCTTCCAGCTCTCAATTCCCTGGATACCCTATGCCCTTTCAGAGGCTCTCACCCTCCTTTGGCACCCTATGTCCTCTTCCCAGCCCATCCTTTCCCTTCCCTCATCCTGCTTCTCCTTGGGCACAACTCCTTTGCTCCACCACTTTCTGTCACTTTCTCCCAGACTCTTCCCTTCCCAGTTCTATCAGCTCTATCCCAGTTGCCTCCCCAGAGTCCTCCACTTCTCCCTTGCTACAATACATATACAAGGACACAGCCAAGGATGTCACTGAGCCTCAAGACCAGAATTATTGAGACTATGCAATGACAAGACTTGCCAGAGCCACTCAGGAAAAAAGCTGGGGACTGAGGTGAAATGGAAAATTAACTGAAAGCAGAGAGCAAATATCTTTGTGCATCTGGGCCTAAAAACTACATGGGGGAGCCTTGGCAAGCTGTGCCAAAGACAGCCAGCTTGGAGAAAATCCATAGCAGCAAATCCTCAAGTTAACCCAGGCGCTTCTCGAACCTCTTGCCCGTTCAATTTGAACCAATATTTTGGCTGGAATGAATAGCAGGTTTTCCTCTTTTGAAATAAAAAGGGCAAGTGGAAATCAGATTTTGTTATCTCAGAATATCAAGTCTTAACATTTTCTTCAGCAGCATAATGAGCTGATGACCTTTGCAAAGAAGAGAGGGAATGGCCAACTTCATCTTTACAGCATTTATTTTATGTAACAGCTTCCTCGGCTGAGCGGAAGACAGAAATGGACAGAGCATTATTAGCCCAAGAGAGTCGAGTCTCCTTACATTTCTGGAACAGAAATGGGCATGTAAACCATGATAAGTGGTTATCTTCAGCCAGCAATTTAACACTAGCTACAAAGAGAAGGCAGGCCAGAATCTGCGCTGATAAAAGGCATCTTGTGTTATTTGATGTCCAGCACCATAATTTGGTGCATTTTAATCTTTTCTCTTGGAGTGAGAGCCTGTTTGTTCTTTGGGGTCTGAGGACAGGTGAGGATTGTCACACTGGTACAGCAATAAACATGTTAACTTGGCACCAGAGATTCCAGAGGGCAGATCTTCATCCCAGCAACATGAGTGAACGTGTGCCTACCATGGCCAGGTGATGATAAATCCCCCCCCTGCAGTGCTCCCAGAGGGGCAATGAGCAGGTTTGGCAATCATTTGGAGTGGCCTGAGGATTGCAGGAAGCTCCAGAACGGGGTGAGTCATGCCAGGAGGCCTCAGGGCCAGCCCAGTAGGGGATGGGTGTGGGATCTGTGGTGCCAGCAGAGCCAGGTGGCTGGGGCTCTCTCCAGGAGGTTTTTCCCTACTCTTTACAGGACAGCTGAGGGCTGTGAAAGGAAGAATGCATGCAAACAAAGGAAAAGCTGCTTTCAAAAGCATGGCTGATGGCTGTCCAGAACAACCCCAAAAAGGCCTATCCAGGCCTGTATTTCCCCAGCACAGTTATGGCCTAATAAATCAGAGCAATTATCAGGCACACACTAGTAAAAACATTTTTGGACCTGTCCAAAAATATACACGTTTTCTCAGTATGTGCCTGCAGAAACCAGAGCTGTGAGAGAGCAAATGCGTTTGTGTCATCAGGCTTCTCTCCTGGCAGTGAATGGGCTTGAGACAATTACATTTTCTTTTTATGCTTCCATCATCTGCAGCACCTCTGTGAATAGCAGAGCTCCTGGCTGTAATGTCACCACAATCATTCCCTGATGCAGCCATTTCTGCAAGAAACAAGTCCTCCCTGAAACAAGTCCAGCCTGTGGGCAATAGAGTTTGACTGCCAAGTATCACAAATATGTTCTATTCAGATTCTGGCAGAATGTCTGTGCAGAGATCTCTGTCACAGCTTAGAGAGGACTTGGACATGGCTGTTCACGTGGGGTCCACTTGGCCACCTTTTGATCAGTCTCTCTTTTCTGTCTGAAAGATGCATTGATGTCTCCTGGCCCTGTCTGTCTCCCGAAACCTGCTCCAGAAGTTTCCCTGGCCAATCATGGTCCCTGTCAAGCCGTGTTCCCTCATACTCCTGCTGAGGATGGCACCTTCTCAACCACAAGGAAACAGTGGTGGAACACAACTGATACTGAATAAGCCCACGTACAGGACTTCTGGTCTACAGCAGATTGATGTCATGAGTGCATTTATTTAATTTTATCAATATAGAGAAATAAACATATGCACAAACCATGTTTATTTCACTCTATCAAATATAATTTTAACAAACATGACAATTTTTACTGTGAAACAGAATGTCTCTTAAATATTGTAATTTTCAGTGCTTTGTAATTGTATTTCAATAGGCACAAGAAGTATTTTACTGCATAGTGAATGCATTTCATTAAATAGTATAAATTTACACTCTGTTGTAAATGAATGTTCATTTTACATTGTAATTTTTTTTACTGCAGAATGTTGCCATTTTAGTATTCACTGTAATCACTCCACTGTGTTGCAAGCAAATGTCATTTATATGATATGTAAAAATCCAGAGAATTCAATTTAAGGGATCTCAGTCTGAAGTATAAATACATGCAAGCCACGTAACACAAATAAACTTACTCCAGATGGTTGCAGATAAAATCAAATCCCGCCGTCATAAGAAATAAAATTCCCAGTACAGATACAGGCAATTCAATACAGCTTCTTCTGACCAAAATGGCCAGAAAAATTAGCGCCAATCCAAACATAATAAATTTAATGAAGTTTTTGTGACTAATGAGAGACCAAGCATTATGTTTTCTAGGTGGTTAAACAGCTTTTCCCTCTGAATGTTTTTGAGAATCTACAGGGATTCCCCCAGCTATCTGCCCCAGAAAGTACCTCACAGGTAAATATCTAGAAACAGAAAACTATCGATACAATAAAACAGGCGATTGTAAAAGCAACAATGGTTTATTTGCCTCTCTACATTACAGCTGCCTGGAGTACTTACAGTACAGCCCAAGAGCATTAACAAACAGCCAAGCTATTTCTTCTCTGTTGATAGCCACCTTATTGCTTTCAGCAGCTAGCAAATTAAACCTTCAAAATAATTCTCATGTGCACTGACTGTAAAGTGAATTTAAATTAAACTAATATATTACAAGAAAAGTGAGTACCTAGCCAGAGTTCTCAGCAGCCTCTTTCTTCTTCCCAAACCAGGCTCAGAGCACACAAATACAGTTACAGAGTTCACACCTGCCAGCGTGCATCTGCACACGCCATATGCTGCAGGACACACCTTATCCCAGCACTCACACACATATGTATTTGCAAACACCTCCTGCCACTGGAAGACGGGGGAGTCCAGCCAAGTGCTGCTAAAACCAAACAACAAAAGCCTCGCTGCCCACTTCTCCTCTGCCAGGCCTCCTCACATCCTCCCCGAGCTCTAAAACGGCAATAGTCACCCCAGGCATGCTCAGCAGAGGAAGGCCTCTGGCCCTTTACAGGTGGACGTGAAGCCAAAGAAATGAAGTTACTGACTCAACACCACTACGCCAGGACAAGGAAATCTTGCACAGCCCTGCTGTATCCTTCTCCTTGTATTTATCTCATTCCCAAGCTTCAAGTTCAGACCTGGGAGCAGCCTGCAAGGCTGTCTCGCACCTTGCACTTGCTGGCTCCAGTGCAGAGCTAAACACTAGGCTGAGAAGGTTTTAATTGCTCTGTATTCTTGAGGTGGCATAAAAAGAATGGAAGTGAACAGATAGATCTGAAGTGCTCTAAAAGAGGCTATGGCCTCAAACACAGCTTCTTTGCTCTTAGGCTGCTAGATAGATCCAAGCCCTAAAAATCTGAAAATCCTGATGTGATTGAGATTAATTACGTTTCTGAGAGGTAGTTATTCTTGGTAGTCAATGAAAGTCAGCTTAGATGAAAATTTGGGAACTCACTTCTTACTTGTTTATTAAATAATAACTTACTAATAAACTATTTTAAGTCCTGTTCTTTTTGTTTCTGGGCACATATCAGTTTTGTTTTCTGCACCTCTAGCTTGAAGATTTTAGATTACACTCAAGAACAGTCTTAAAAATCTCTGCTCTTACTCTAGGTCAAATTCAAGTTAGCCTCCTGCAAGTAGCCCCCTGCAAGTGTCTCAACAGGATATCATATCAGAAATGGCTCTTAAGTCTGGCACTAGGCACAGTCAGGTAGGAAAATGGATATAATCAGATTTGAAGGGAGAAAACCTGACTGCATCAGCACTGTGAAACCCTGCAAGTATTCAGTACACATCGCACAGAGTAGGGGAGAAAGCAGGAAAATGAGAGCAGCCCTTCTCATGGTAGGTATTGCTTTTCCACAGGAATCATGGACTGGTTTGGATTGCAAGGGACCTTAAAGATCATCTCATTCCAACTCCCTGCCATGGGCAGGGACACCTTCCACCAGACCAGGTTGCTCCAAGCCCTGTCCAACCCGGCCTCGAACACTTCCTGGGATGGGGCATCCACAGCTTCTCTGGGCAACCTGTGCCAGTGGTTCATCTCCCTCTGAGTAAAGTATTTCTTCCTAATAGATAATCTAAACCTGCCCTCTGTCAGCTTAAAGCCATTGTTCCTTGTCCTGACACCATCTGCCCTTGTAAGCCCTCTGATTATCCTCATGGCCTCCTCTGGAGGGTGGCTGGGTGCTCTGGGTGGCTGTCCAGCCCCTTGAAGAGCAGGGCAAACACCACCAAGCTCTGCAGGGAGATACCACAGGGCAAATCCCCTCAATATCAAATAAGGAATTCCTGCAACATGGCCAAGACGAGTCCATCCTTCCAACAAAAGGAAGACTCCTTTTGTACATCACAACTCTCCTTACCCCTATGCATGCACACATACGAAGCAGACACTCATTTTATTACTCTGTGCAGTGCAACTTTGATTACCAGAATCTGTTCTATGCATTCTTGAGGCATGTCCAGTTACTGCTGGCATTAGCACGTAGTTCCTCCTGGATTATTCCTCAGCATTTTAAAGCTGCCCATGCTATTGCTTGGTACAAGATTGGATTTACCAGTATTTCATTTCCTGATTCAGCCTTCCCGGTTGGAAGTTTCCAGCTCCAGTCCCTTGGAAGCCTGTAAGTTATGCGTGGGTCTGGCAGCAGAGCAGTTCAGGTGCCCTTTCCGAGCAAGGGACCAACATTGCTGGACAGGAACTGTGTTATCTGCACTGCAGGTCACAGAGTACTCCGTGTTTCCTGCTAATTAAATTCACTGTTGGAAGCTCCTTACATCTCCACGTGATGAGTGACTGCAGAGCTGGATGTTGCCCCTAATTGCTTTTTATAACAAGGTTATAAAAGTCACGCTGTTATGTCCAGCTATGTCAGGGCCCTGACAAGTGCACTTGACCAAAACTGACATTAATACCACACTGTACTGTACCAAAATTGGATCTTAATTAGGAAATTTCAGTCCTCTTTCGGTAGGATCTCACTGTGATCAGTTAAGAGCTGTATTTACACAGGAGTGTTAAGGAGCATTAAAATAAAACTCCAAGTCAAAATCTGGGTAGCTATATAACCTAAATGATGTGTTAAGACACAAGATGGTCTAATTGAGCAATACTATTAACTGCCAGGTTACAAAATTTCTCTAATAGCATCTTACAGTTTGTTTTCTTCTGCCCAACACTGAAGTAAACTGAGGGAGTGAGTACATACCAGTGCAGATTTCTTGTGATGACCGATTTCGTTCCTTGGCAAGGAGGTAAGTGTCAAGAGATCACTGGATGACCAGATGCTTTTCCCCTGCTAACAAAGAACTTCTGCACAGTTTGACTAAATGGAGCTAAAAATGAGCTAAATGGATAAGAGGGACAGAGCTGAAACTACCCAAACCCATCCCAAATATCACTGCTTCTAGACTCAGCAATGAATGAACTAGGGGAAAAAGCATGTTAGCCCAGCCTGAAACAAGCCTCTTGGCACCATAATTGTTGCTATTTCCACCTAAAGCCCACATTCCTTGGGAGCCCAACTCCCGTGGAAGTCTTCTCTGGGCACAATCTGCTGTGCTGCTGAGCAAAGGATTAATGCAATTAAAATTAAGTCTTGTATTATTCACCAGGCCAAGCAGGAGAGAAGGGATCCTGATGTTCATATTACCAATGGGTACATTCTGCCCCTACTTGTACTCCTGCACCCTCACCAGATGTCAGAGGCAGAATTCATCCACACAGGCTTTGAAGTCTGGGATGGCATTATGGAGGGATAGGTGCCACTAGATCACTGAGTATTTTTCTACAGTAATTACCAATTAATAAGCAAGGGAAACTGTTCCTTAGAAGTGCTTATTGCCCACTTGTGAAAACTGAACAGCAGCTCTTGGTTCAGATGGAGATACCTCCGTGCAGTGGGTAGAAGTGCCATGATAAACCACCCCTGCAAACCAAACCCATGTGGCACAGGCCTGCCCAAAACCAATAGCAATCGATTATTAGCTAATGAATCAGTTAATCACAGCCTGATATGTGTTTGGCCTAGAAAATGCTCACTAGTCCTACATATGCAACATGTTTACATTAACATTTTAGAGAGCTTAGCAGCTTCCAAGTTCCTTTATGTTTGCACACAGCAGAGATCTCTAGGAAAATCTGATAGGGAAGCACAGCGGAACTGAATTACTATAACAGACACCTGAATAAAAACAGTCTTAAGGCAAGGCAGCTCCAGTTGCTTTACACACAACTTGCTGCTTTCTCAATATATTCTTTATCTACTGCTGAGTCAAGAATAAAATCCAATTTTGTCAAAGATTTTAAGCAAAATATAAAGGCCAGGGAAGAGTTCTTTTTCAAATGACTTTCTACTTAGACATGCCCTTATCCAAGACCAGGGTAATAAAACATTTTAGCCCTTTCCAACAGCCAGATGTGAACAGAATTGAAACCATCATCAGCACATCTCTAAACAAAAAGCACCGCTGAACAAAGCTTGCCTTGCTCAGGAGCTCACACAATGTTCCATCAAGTTTTTCAGCTTACAGACAGAAGAAAAAGCTTGAGTTATCCTGTCACTTTGCTACTCTCCCAGTCCTTAACATTTCCACCAGGAGTCCAGGTGGGACTTCAATGGCTTTGCTTTCTCTGGAGCGTACTTTCAAAGCAGGCATTCGATCTCAATCTGATCATGAGAGCAAGGCAAAGGGAGGAACATTCACACAACTCCCTGCAAGCTCCTGTTCCAAATGCAGTACAGAAACTTTCTAAACATCTTCTCAGATGGCAAAGAGAAAACCCTGGGGGATCAAGGCATTATTTGTTCTGTGCCTGGAACACCTGAGAATTCCCTGTAATGGAAGAGGAGAGCATGGGGAGCTGCAGATGTTCCCAGCAGCATCCCTCTGCAGCAGCACAGGCAGTCCCTTCTGGCAGCTGTGTCACAGAGGCCTCGATGGCTCCAAAGCAGTGACATCCCAGTGGAGCTGCACTGGTGCGTGCGGTAGATGAGAGGAAATATTCACATTCTTACAAGATAGTTGTAAAATCACGAGGCACTTGACTCCACCAGCAGCTCGGCACCATTTCTCAGATCACTACTCGTTTCTTCACATAATATAAAAGATAATAACTGCTTATACTCCGGTACAATAGAGGTGCTCTGTTAGGGTGCTGCTGCCTGTCACCCTGGCTCCCACACGACGGGCTCTGTGCTGACAGGAAGGTAGAGTGGCTCTGTTTCAAGAGGCTCTACAAGCCTAAAATCACCTTACCGGCAGTGTAAAAAGCCCCCAAAAACTAAAACAGTGGGAAAGATTTCAGTGCGTACATTATGTAAAGAGTCATATGAGAATGACATGAGGGGGTTGCAGAAAGCTCAGCAGACCAGCACAGAGGTTTGTGAGCTGGTTGCTGATTCTTATTTGCAATTCAAGAGGTCTGTGATTGATCAGACCATTGTTTCTTCTCCTCTAACTACAGTCCTTTCCACCCTCAGGGAAATACCAAAGAACAAGGAGTGAATAATGCACTTAAGGAATAAACCTGTGGCATCTGGTGGATATTTTAACTAATGCTGGCATTTCATTTAATGATATCAAATAAAGAATTATACAGCCTCATTCAGCCTGATCTCCCTCACACTATTCCAATCAGCAGCAATTGCAGCCTAAGTCTCAGGTTGAAGATTATATTTGCAAATTAGATTTTGGGGGGTGGGAGAGATAAATCTGTTATTTCGTGGTTTGATCAAAAGTTTGAAAGCTAGTCTTATAATGAAAGGGTGAAATCTTGGCTGCAAAGTCAACATGAGCCTCATCCAAAATTTCTCACAGCCCTTTTAATAGCATAAATGTTTCAAGCTAGTACATCTGGGTTTCTGAAACAGTGGCAGCAGTATTTCAAATATTCTCAAAGCCAGATACTTGGATGGGCTTGAATTGGTGACAATAATTGTGAAGATCAGCTTCTCAGGCCAAATAGAAACACGCCAGGACCACGCAGGCAGGCTCAGTTCTCTCACAGGAAACACTTGAGCGAAGCAGGATGCCAGGGCTTCAAAGAGGAAAAGCTGGAGGGCATAGCAGCACACGTGCTGAGCGGCAGAAAATTTACAATTTTGATACTGCAGCTACTCCAAAACACATATCACCGAATACTCCGAGGCAAAGAATAGAACAGTAGAATTCAGTGAAAAATTAGAAAATACTTGGCGTATTTGGGGCACCAAATAATGAATATTTGTCTCCCAAATTGTAACTGATGAACCAAAACTTCCTGTAGGGCACAGAAGGCACCAAAAGGGATGCATCAAGCAGCATTCAGCAAAGCAGCACATGCCAGAGCTTTCCCATCCACAGGATTCTCCACACAGAGCATTTAAGGCAGGTCACAAAACAGCAAGATACCAGCTGCTTGCATTTACTTTTTTTTTTCTCGTAACATTTCTAAAACAAACTTTACTTAAAGACAAGTTATATACAATACTTCCTCTTGCTTCGACCATTTAAATCAATTTGATAAGGAAGCCAGATTGCACGCCAATGCTTCCAACAATTAACTTGCAAGAAATCCTGTGATGAACCTTAGTCTCTTTTCACACTGACTTTATTATACTCAGAAAACTTTACACTTGTTCGTATACAATGTGAAAATAAAACACTGCCAGGCTAGCAGACAAATCAGTGACCTAAATGTTCCAGAAAATGAAATGATATATGCCTTGGCTGTCCTGCAGAGCTTGCAGAAGCAGGAAGAAGTATCACCAAATAACTTGAATTCAATAATTCCCCAGAAGCACCAGTTCCCATAACCTTAGGAAATTCTGATGCAGTCGGTAGGAGAAAATACATCTCTCTGGCAGCCAACTACAAAAAGAGAAAGTGGGATGCTCAGGAAAAAGAAAACACAGAAAAGAGATTAATACACTGGAAGATATATAGGAAGAGAAGGAGCAGATTTCTTTGTCAAACAGAGGGTTACAGATCCATCCTGTGTTAACACTTCCTTTCCAATTTGATCACAACCACCTTTATTTTTTTAATTTTTTTTCAAACTCTGGCTTTGAAGTGGTGGATTATGGAATGAAATGAAAGGATGCATTACAAAACATCTCTTGATTAGCCATTTGGTCTGACCAGCTGAGCTTCTTTAATGTTATGCAAAAGAAGCTGAACAGGCCCTCAAGCAGAGGATGCTCCTGGCCTTAACTGGAGCCTGATCAAATCATTGTCTTCCTATTAGAGGGCACAGTCTTGCAGCCCTGCTGCTGAAATGGTGCTTTGATCATATCTCATGAAAAACTGGCAAGAGCAACCATTTAATGTCACATTTCTGCTTTTACTCTACAGCTCTTATTACTTTATATGCATAAAAAATGCATGGCTACTTATAAATCTTTGATTGCATTCCGGACTAGACCTGTTACATTTTTCACCTCCCCTCCAGGATAAAGTCTGGAAGATGCACACATGCCATACAGGACATGGGATACTCTGCAAATTTGAACGCAGGCATTCATTCAGTGGAGAGCACCAGCAGTTCCCAGGAATGGTACCAAACCCAGGAAAGCAGAATTTGTCCTTTTTAGCAAATAATTACGTTAAAATTGTGAGAGGCAGCCTCTGGGAGGCTGAGATGCTCCTCTTATCATTGTCCCTCCTTTCATGTTCCTGCTGCGAGACAGAGCATGACCCCAAAAACTCTTATCAGGCGAGCTGGTAATAATTATTGTTTTACAGCTCCACGCAAGAAAACCTCCCTGGGAAAGGGACATACCCAGATCCCTGAAAAAGTGAAACGGTAGCCTACAAACCTACCTAGGAGTTGGAAGGACTCACTCATAAAAGATTCATAATGGCTATTGAGTAGATTCATTGAGTAGATTCATTGATCCAAACTCCTACCAACAGCTACTCTTGACAAAGACACCACTGCATTGCCCTGTCTGCAAGTATTCTCCACATCACTCACCCTTCAGCCCTACTCCTCCTATCTCCTGCTGCCTCAATTCCCAGAAGGCCAGGCAGCTCATATTAAACTTGCTGCAGTGACAAGAACATCCCTGGAGAAACCACTTCTACCTGGGAAATGGCCCATGAAGCTGTGCAGGCATCCTAAAATGCTCTGAAAAACCAGAAGAACAAAGCACTCACCAAGGGGAATACTAAGAAGATGAAGAAGGAAAATAAACACGAACATGCAAAGCAAAGATTTTGGATGTACACATCACGCTGCCTGAAAGAGATCCCACTGTAATTCTTGCTGTGCCACCAGTTGCCGTGAGACTTACCATAATAAAGTAGTTGTGCAGTCTTTCAGCTTAAAGCTGATTTTTGAAGAACAGGTATTTCTCTGCTCATACTTCTCTTTCCTTTTTTTTTTTCCTCCCACAGAGGTATTTTGACTGGATTTAGGAGTCTAAAATTACAAGACAAAAAGCCACCATGAGTGAAGGAAGGGGTGGGGAAGGCTCCTTTAATCACACAGGTGGTGGAGAAGGGAGATTTGCACCTGGGCCAATTACCCATTAATCTGCAGCAGCTCCTGGTAGAAGTGTCCCACTTTGCTCTTAATCCTTTTGTAGTACCAGCCCAGCTTGGTGCCACCTCTCCTCTCCTCGCTGACCACTTTCCCCCCCTAACAGCACAGGCTGCTGCATTTTACATTTTGAAACAAGCTCCTAGTGCTCAGGTATTGTGCAGATTACAGCCAGCAGGCTCTCCTGTTTTCCAGCCTCCTTTTATTTCCCAGCCAGTAACTGCCTGTTCTATGCATCAGGAGATTAGGAAGAAAATGTGTTATTTCCACGGAGGCTGACACAGCCTTTTTCTCTATTTATACCTACTGATTTTTTCCCCCTGATGCATTATATGAGCTTCTCTCTCTGTTTCATTTTTTTTTTCTTGACAGCAGGGTTTTAACATCGTTTAGAAAATGCAAGTGCTGTTTAGCATACTATGGAGTGAGGCTAGGCCAGGTGTGGATCATTTCACATTGCAGGGAAATGAGTCCTCTTTTCTCTATAATGATCAAATCTGCTTCTACAGGGAGCCTTTCTCTATTGCTAGGCTACAGCCCTCAGCTACCTTATGCCACTTGGTAAATATTCAAAGGTCACTACACCAGGATTTCCTATGGAAGGCGGAGTTCTTAGAAACACAGGGCTAGGGTAAGGAAAACAGTCCTGTGTGAAGCTTAGCTCCCTAGCAGAAGAGGAGAACTTCTCAATAGTTAGAGCTGAATATTGAGAAAAGGAAAAGCTTTGCTTCTAATTCCAGCAGTACCTGAGGAATATCAGTTATCAAAGAGGGAGAATACACAATTTTACCAGGAGTCATAATATGTTTAAAAGTGCCATATACTTATTTTTTTTTTGGACTTGGTGAAACATAGCAGATGTAAAAACCATTTGAAAGGTAAAAGATCCTATGTTAGGTAAAGGATCCTATCCTGAAGTGCTACCATGTAGGCACAGTGCCTGTGTCAAATTCACCTTAATGACATTTCTTTTTCAGGAAGGCATTGAAGCTTTTACCTTAAAACCCTTTTTTACATGTTTTCCTTTCATTTTCTCCCCAGTTAGCTTTTTCAGTAGAGTTAAACTGGAGGTTAATCCGTTTAACTTTAGTGTTGTCTACATGAGGGCACTTGAGATAAATCAGTTCTAACTAATGAAGGGTTTAAATTCAGGGCAAAGGAGTCAAAGTGCCTGAGTCCATCTTACAGGTACCTGTTCAAGGCAGCCTGGCTGCAATTAAGCAGAGTTTGTTTCCACGGTGGACAAAGTACAAGAGCATGTAGTGACAGGACAAAGGGGAGGGCTTAAAACTAACAGAGAGTAGGTTTAGGTTAGATATTAGAAAAAAATAATTTACTGTGAAGGTGGTGAGGCACTGGCAGAGATTGCCCAGCGAAGCTGTGGCTGCCCCATCCCTGGACCAGGTTCAGCAGAGCTCTGAGCAACCTGGTCTAGTGGAAGATGTCTCTGCCCATGGCAGGGGGATTGGAACTGGATGGTCTTTAAGGTTCCTTCCAACCTAACCCTTCTATGATCCTGTGTAGGCTGTGTGTGCAGGATGCATCCAATTTGCCTGGGTGCATTAGCTATCAAACCCTCACAAAACCTGCAATCCCATGTTTGCTCAGGACGACCTCCCCATCGCAGCACACAAAACCCCAAACACTGCTTTGGGGACTTGGTGCAGGCACACACTTCAAATATTTCTGCATTAATTCAATGCCTTTAGTTCCCAATGAACATCTGTCTTCCTGGAGCACTAACACGGCTCACTGCAGGGTAAGACAAAGCAGACAGCCTCTGGGCTCAGGTGCCACCACTTCATGTGACCAGGAGCAGCCAGGTTGCAAACTGCTGCTTTTCCTTCTGCAAAGAGCCCTGAAAGCCCACTGTCCTCTTGGATCAGCAGGGCCAACAAGGTAAGTTGTTACCTCTGCTTACAGCACTGCTTCCCTGCCAGTGCTGAGCAATGCAGACAGAGTGATCCATGCAGGCTGTGCATGGATCCTGTGCTTCCCAGGCCAGTTATAAAATCACACCAGCTTGTGCCCTATTTTTGGCCTGGTGTATCTGGCTTTTCTCCACAGGAACTGGGCTTGCACAAGAGGAGGAGAGAGACAGAGCTTGGGCACAGCCTGGGCACCCGAGTCATAGACATAAGATAAAGGACTGAATTTCTTCAGGAGAAGAAGGGGAGCTGGAACACTTTCCAATGTTCTTGGACAGAATACTGACCACTAGCATATTTTTAGTTGGAAAGCACTATCTCCTCCTTCTCCTTAAGCAAATAATAATACAGCTACATGGAATAATTTATTGCTGTAATAGGAAATAATAAAAATGCCAACAACTGTTCACGCACAACCTCCTAAAAGGAACCTTTGTGCTTTAAAAAAATCAACAATCCAAAAATGAAATGGGAGGTGAATGTGATCCCCTTGGTGCAGCTGAGCCTGCTACATATGGAAGTGCTTTGTGTCAGGTTTTTGTGCCGGCACAAGCATATGGGATCAGACACAGAGGAGGAGTTCTGAACTTTTCTGCAGACAGATGAATGAATTCAAGCTGAAGTAGCAGCACAGATCTTGCACTAGCCAGTCCAAAAATAGTAAAGAAATCCCTTTTCGACATTTAGCACTGTGTGGATGGGTTTCTGTGTTCATTGATGAGCTCCTAGGCCAGCTCAAGTTTTACAAGAGCTATTGCTCTTTATTTCTACAGTCAAAGGAGTGCAGGGGTTTTGAATATTAGCACGATATTATCTCCCTTTTTGCTTTCACTGCATTCAGCACGGCTGGCTCCACTAAATAACACATAAATCTTAACTGTCTGTTATAGAAAGATTATTTTGAAAAAGGGTTTCTTGCCAGACTATTATCCATTTTGTACCACTTTTTCTTTCCTTGTTCTCTCATTTTATTCTTCTGTGAGAAAGAAGGATTTTTCCTTTCCTTTTTCTTTCTTTTTGTCCTGATCTAATTCTTGTGGTTGATATATAAGAGCACTGATACAATGTAGTTTTTCATTTTTGGCAGCTTTTTTTAAACAAATTCCATAGCATGATCCAACCAGTGACAAATGACCCAGCACTTCCACTTGGAATACTAACGCTGAATTATCTGGCTTCCTGGGGTCTGATGGAGATGCAGTGAGAATTAAAAAAATTACTGCACGGGAGCAGTGGTGACTGATGTAGGGCCTGCACGCTGAGCTTTTGACCTCCACCGTTTCTACAGTAACTGTGCAATGCATTGTGCTTTCTATTCTCAGGCTCTCCTTGGAAGCCAATTAAATTAAAAGGCTATTCATTTCATTCTATTTGTCTCCAGGACGCTCACATAGAAATGCAAACGATTCCTGTTCAGAGTTCCCTGCATCAGAGAAATTGATATTGTACTGCTAATTTGTGATAACACTATAAACCAATATGCAATCTGCCCTGATTTAAAAGATGTGCATAGGATGTACACTGAACTTACAAAACACTGATTAGGGAGATCATGAAATTAAATCTCCTGAAGGGCACGTCTTTCAAGCCCTCAAGGCAGCTCTTTTTCTTGGTTTAATCAGATAGTTAATCATTGCGACTCAGGCTTTCCAAGAGCCAGATTCATCAATACTGGGGAAGCATGGATTTGTAATATTGAACATTTACAGTCTCAGGAAAGCTTGGTGAAAAGCAGAGCTGTAAAAAGTGGTTGGTAAGCACTTTGCTGCTTTAGAAAAAGCAATGGAGGAAATGAAATAATATTTCCTAGTAAAACTAAAGAATCATTTGAGGACTGATCCACCCATTTGAACAAGAGACAAACATAGTCCCAGATACACTGTTCTCTTAAGGACTAGTCTTGTCTCCAGCTCAGTGAAAAATTAACATTTTTGTTAAACCATAGAAAGCAAATTGTCACGAAACATTATTTTCCTGTGTTTTTATTCTGAATTAAACTTGTGGTATAGATCCCCATGCCACTTTGAGCAAATGTAATTTCAGATCTGGAGGAATGACCTTCACATTGAAGTGGAGCAGGAGGACTTCAACACCATCCTGCAGGATACAAAATTATATCCTGCAACCTGCCATTTGTAGATCATTTTTGCAGGCTAGCAACCACAAATTGAAACGTGCCTATCATCAATGGCAGATCAAATGTTAGGGCTTGTCTAATGGTCATGGTACTGAAGGTTTGTTGATAGAGAAGATGTGGGTTTGTAACAGAGGCAGCAGCCTCCATTGCACTTTATCTGGACATGGCTGGCAGGGTGTAATAAGCTAAACGAGGCTGAAAAGACAAAAATGTCTCCAGGCTTATGAAAACCTGGAACACTATTTCTGGGAAAGCCTGGCAATTCAGACAAAATTGTCAAACACTTAACTACCTTTGTCAGAGAGATGAAATCATTCTGGCCCAGAATAATCCACCTGCAGTGCTAAAACCCACGGACCTTCCACCAGGGGCGAGCTTGAAGACACTTCTCTGGGTTGAGAAAATGAACTTGCTTCCCCCTGCTATGATTACATTAGTTTTGTTTTCTTCCCTCCCTGACTCTCAATAAAATTTCAATCAGTTACTGAAGTATTAGAAGACAGAAAAATTTAAAGTGAAAAACTGATAAGTGAGAACAGGCTTCTTGGAAAAAGAAGCAAATATGAAAATTTCAAGATCACTTCAGCCTGTCTAATCATCCTCTACTGCATTGCCTGGAAGGAACTCAATAAAATGAAGGGTGAATGATTTAGAGATGACTGAAGGAGAAGCCCTTTTCAGCCCCAAGATTTTATGTCACAAAGTATCAAACAGGTCAGCTGTTCAGCTGGCTTCCAAAAAGCATGTAATAAATGTAGAGTATTGCAAACCAAAGCACCTGGAGGGGTTTGTGCAGATTTGTATGCAACAGCACAGGGGGAGCAGCAGAAAGCGAGATCGGCACAATAAGGACCAGGGACTCTGGGCTGGCACATTTGTCTATAAATTGCCCTGCTGTGAAGTTTCTTGATCCATCTCCTGACCTGGCTGGAATGGGCCCTGCTAAAAGAGAAGATGCTACATTATAAAATCCATAGGTCTATGGGATATGGAGCTTCAGGTGCTTCTGTGTCCTTTGCTGCCTAATTTCCTTCCTTTGAGATAGTTTTTCTTATTATTGTAATTCCTCTGCAGAACATTAATCTTGAATTTGATGCAACAGTGACAGGGCAAAACTGCTTCTACCCGCCTCAGTTTTGCAGCTTAGATGATGAGGTGTTCGACAAGAAAGCTCTGTCTTTGACAATTTCTTTTTGTTTTGTTTTCTAAGTATAGCAACCAGTTTCTAACAAAAACTCCCACAGCTTCTCAAAGTTTTTATGTTTTTCTATGACAATTCCAAACTAAGGCTTTTCCTGAATGGGATTTTATTTGAAAAGAGAGGACAGAAAGTGTCCAACATGTATTTTTCAATTCATTTTTTTCCAAATGAAAAGAGCTGTTTTAAGAGACTAATTTTTCTTTTTAAAAAGAAAGGTAATTTTGGTGTTTAGAAAAACCCAGAGGGAGAAATTCTAAGTGGAACTCCTTGCTGTAATGTAATTGTGACCAAAGACTTCGCTAGCTTTGAAGGAAAACTTGATTTTATAGAAGAAACAACATTTAATTACAATAACTAATGATAAAAAGGAGTATAATGGAAGGGAAAGAAAACTTCTTTCATTTAAGGACTTGACAATGCATTCAGGACAAGACCTGATGAGGACAGATTACCTTGGTTTTTTGTTTGTATGAAGTGTTCTTCACAATCGCTTCAGGCACGGTGTCCTGTCCAGAGGTACGAGAAGACCTGAGAGCTGGAAGTTTCTTCCAGTGAAAGTAACAGAGAAAATACACTTTCAAACATGAAAAAGTATCTGCCCATCCTGGTGGCTATGAATTGTGCCAATGTTAGCAGATACTGCACCATGCACATACGCTGTCATTCTGCTTTTGTGTTTTTGTTAGAACAGCAAATTGAGTACCTTTTTTTGAATGAGAGTGCTAAAAAAAAAAAGCAAAAAACACCCTAAAAATAGCCGTGATTTTCCATGTAAATGTGAGCATTTTTAAAATGTAGCTCTTACCAGAAATAAAAAGCACTACCAAGGAAGAAAAAAGTTTGGTGAAGAATAAGTCAATGGGAGTTTTTAATGACACACTCCTCTTATTCACCTCATTTTGGGCACACAAGCAACAAGCACGAGATGGTGCTTATAGGGAACATGTGTGTCTCACTAAGAGTAAATTCAGGCAGGCTGTGCTGTCCAAAGTGACATACAAGTAGGACATCTCTAAAAATAAGCCTTTCTTAAGGAAAATGAAAAAAAAAGAAAAATCAGAGTCACATCATCAATAAAGGGTAACTAAAGAAAAAATCCCCTGAGACTTAAAAAACAAGCTTATAACTAGACCCCTCTTAGTTAAAGTTGTTGTTTTCTAAGGAAAGCTATTGAGGTAAAAGGAGTATCACTACAGAAGAGATAATTTTATTAGTTCATTTGTCTCATTAGAGGTTTAAGCCATGAAGACCAGCCATGTTCTGGCTTGAAAGGTCAAATGTGAAGCTCTCGAGTAATTAGATTTTAGAAATTAGGCCTAAAGAAGTTCCAAAATTAGAGAGCGTTTTGATCAAAACTTTAAAATATCTCTCAAGTAAACCAAAGTTAATTAAATAAAATGTTTCATGACTGATTAGAGTGTACATTTGACCATCAGTTGCATCTCACATTCTGCTACCCACCAGCTGGAAAGCTGAAGAGACTTTTTATAACTTCATTAGAGCTACCTTGTGGAACAATTTAATCATATAAAACCTTATAATGCAGATGTACAAGTACAACAATACCAGCTGCTGGCTTCTGCTCCTGTCGTGCTGATCTCTCCCTGTGCCATACACGCTCCCCCATCGCCTGGGGACTGCCTTTGAAGGAGGCTTAGCTGCAAGAGCAACTGGATTTTTCCTGCCTAACATCCAAAATGCAGAGTTCCTGAAGGAGCAGGAGAGACACAGGGCTTCCTAGGCCCAGATCTTACCGAGGGAACCTCCTGAGCCAAGTGCTTATCTGATCATGTAGAGAATATTTTGTGGGGGGAGGGAATAGGTAAGTGAACACCGAGAGGACCATACCCACCCATCTAACTGCTTGAAATGATTTGTTTGATTCTCTTTCTCAAAGAACCGCAAGGCTCTGGCACAGCACTTCCCTCTAGCCAAAGAGAGGGAAAACCTTGGCTAAATCAAGCATTTGGATTTTCAGGATGAAATAGCTTATTGTCATCTTTGTCATTGGCTCCACAGCAAAGCAATGGAAGAAGAATGAGAAGCATTGCAGACAAGCGAGGTGACACAGCCCATCAACATGCAGCACTTCATGCCATGCAGCACGCTTGCAAATGCATCACACTTGAATGGTACCATTTATCTTTATAACCTTTTTTTGCTAGACTGTATTTCATTTCTTTCTGTGTCTGACCTCCAACTCCTCTGTCAGAGGTGGTACAGAGAATATGCAGCAAGAGCAGAGGCAGAGAGAAGTATTAATTTATATCTCAGTCTTTGTGACTAATCACTGAGTAGCATCTCTTCAGAACTAACAATCTCAGAAAAGTTCCCATATGTTCAAGGCTGACTCTGTGCACGTTTGCTAATCATCTTCAAATTATAATCAGGATATCAGAACTCAACTTTGCAAAGCAAGGGGCTGAGAAGATCAGCAAATACTCACCAGTGAGAAGAAAACAGAGCTTTGGAGGGGAGAATCTGACTCCCATAAGCTTCTGGCTGATCAGTCAGACAGCCTGGGAAGGGACAGAGCCCTTGCAGAGGGACCACGCTGATGGGATCTCTCCCTCATGACTGAGAACAGGAGCAGCCAGGCTGTGTCTCTACTGTTTCCCTCCAAAAATAACCCTGAAATAATTACCTGCAATGCAGAGTGGATATTGTCCAGATAAAGTCCCCTTGCCATGACTGAGGAAAGAGTTATTTTTTCCTTCTGTGGTTAGCCTCACAGAGCAGCAAGGTGCTGAGTGATTCAGCTTTTCTACATGGCAACACCAGGACAACGTGCTCCAGTCCTTCCAGGCTGGCATCAAGCTGCCTTCTCCCCCTGTAGGACCAGGACTTCTCTGCCCCAGGACTGCCCCAGTCTCTGCCCCAGGACTCCCAGAAGTGCAGCCCATGGTGCCACGGGCAGGAGTGGCACAGATGGAGTGCAGGCACTCCGGGCTCTGTGTGCAGCAGCCTCTCCCACGCCTGCATTCCTAGCAGAGCTGGTGCTGATGCTTTAAACCTCTCATTTCCTCTTGCTCTCAACTCGGTCCCCTGGTTTTGGTACATCATGGAGGCCTCTGCACAGGGAAAAACAGGTGTGGAAGTAGCTAACAAGATGCTCTTTAAGACCAGATTTTGATGGAGATGACAAGCCAAATCACTCCCGAACTTCTGCTTTTCAGCATTCAGCTTTAAGGATCATTTGATTTACAGCCAGAAAAATTACCTGCAGTGATATTGCTGGGGAACTAGAGCCTCCAGTCATATTTAGTTTCCATTTCAGCTACTCTGCATTGAATATTCCCCCTGGAAGTTCAGAGAGCAACTAGACTGTCTGTTACATGTGTTATATAAAGACAATCAGAATGAGGTATTTGGGCATTGACCTGCTTGATTTTATTTTCAGCATTTTCTCCTTCCCACCCCCCCACACACATTTGTGAAGCATGAAATAAATTCACCCCTCCTGACTCAGTTCTATTCTTTTTCAATGACAGAACACTTGAGGTTGGTAAGTGAATTGTGCTAGGCTGGGTCATGTTTTCAAATGAAGAGAAAAACCCCCCACAACCCTGAAGCAGATTGATATAATTTTGGTTTCATAGCTGACAATCATTTTTCATCATTGTTTCAAGCATGAAGGATTTAGCAGTGGCAGCATAAAACTTCAGTGGCACAAACCTTTGATGTTCTGTCAAGCAGCTTTGCTTTTCTCCCTGTCAGACAGACTGCAGTCACAAATTACTCCCTGGCAATCCAAGGTGAGGATCATGAAGATTATTAGAAAAAGATGAGGTTTAAAGGGTTATTAGAAGTACCTTTGGGTTTCAGCAACACGCGAACACACAATTGTGTCCTTCACAAAAAGCCTGATTTTCTTATTTTAATGTGCTGCTGTTTTTCCCCTCTCTTGACTGATCTCTTTGGTTGGGCATTTTCACCTCAGATTCCAAGTAATCAAACTGTCAGGAGCATCGCCTCCTAAGAGAAAGCAATGAAACAAACAAAAAAAACCACATTAGCAATCTGCTTGTGAGCTGCAAACACATGCACAGAAGCTGAGCACAGCACGTCTCTCTGAAAGGACAGTTGTGCTGCTCGGCGTGTGACTCTGCAGGATAAAACTACGTGGCAATGCAGAATTAGAAGAGAGAGTTCTATTTTATTTGAAACTACTGCCTTCACAAAGGAATTCAGGACAATTTTTTGCCCTGGCTTGAGTTCCATTGAGCTGTCCTGAGTTTTCTTGTGGACACCTGTTTAAATTAAACAGGTCAAAATGTTACTGTTTTGTCACCACAATAGTTGGTGCTTAAAAATCCACATCTTATCCAGTAAAGTCTTTCACCTAAACAATGTGTACTCTTAGTTGGTTTTTTGTTTCTTTTGACTTGCAGTTTTACTTCATCAACAGCATCTACAGTTTGCTGTATTCTGTGTTTTGCGATGACACTGGATTCTGTAGACCCTTGGAGCATTCCCCTAACCACTACTGCAGTTTGGGGATGCAGCTCTCAAATCGTTGCTTCATGATTGCAAGAGATTTTTATCATCCAAATGGGCTTTAGCTGTAAGATGGGGATAACAAAACTTCTCCAAGTAATTGATCTGGCCAAGGTTATACAAGGAGTGGAGGTTAAAGAATATCAGCACCTTTCTCAGAGCCTTGGAAATTAATTATAGATCATTACTAAGGTATTTGAATTTTAGAATGATGCTTAGGCTCTATTGCAAATATTTTACAGGAAACTGCCCTATTTCAGTAATCTCTAATGTAGTGTGGGAAGATCACAGCAGTTTAATGAAGGGATGAGGGGGAAGTAAGAGTAACTAGTAGTAAGTCAAAGAAATAGACTTAGTTGTCTGTACGAGATTTGCAGATGAATGTTTCCTAAGTATAATCATGTACAGACAGATAGGTATTGAGATCCTCAAAACAGGGTAATTCACTCAAAATGCCTCAGATTTCACGGCTTACAAGATTTAAAGTGACCTCTTCAAAGACCAGGCGGTGATGGAAGTTCAAATCAAACAAACTTTCCTTTACACCTTAAGAATTCAATGAGACCAAACAAGCACCATTTAAGTGATTCGTTTTTGGTGTGCTAGTACTCTCACTTATTTCTCAGTATTTAATTATCAAATACCTCAATGAACTCCTCAGGATACAGCTACAACTCAAAAATTATTCACTGAAAAGAGCTGTTGAATAACATTTGACACACACAGGAATCCATTTGTAGATAATCCTCTATCAGCAAAATTCATTGACTAAATTATATGTGGTTAATTATTCACTCATCTCTCACCACACAACTTTCCCCCCTCCCCTCTGACAAATTCCTAAAACGATCAAAATGCTGATCACAGCCCAACAGTTTATGCAGCCTCTGTCTCCCTTCCAGTTTCTTCCCTCCAGTCCTTTAGTAAGCAAACCCTTCTGGTTCAGCAATTTGGCAAACCAGAGAAATTTTGACTTGGAATTATATAACTGCTTCAAGGCATTCCAGTCAGCAGGAATGCCATCCAGGGGATTCACAGCTGTAAAAATGCAGAAACAGCCGTCCTTCCCTACCATAGGACTTCTATTGGAAATGCAGTCCTCAGTTCTGAATGCTTTGATTTATTGGAGAGAGAAGCAATGTGAAAACACTGTCAGGCTTCTGCAGCCAATGAGATATGAGACTGATCCATTCCTGTACATCATGCCCAGGAAAAGTGCAGGAATCCGGAAGGCTATAAATTAGCCCTGGAGGTGTGGGGTGGGAGGAGGAATCAGAAGGGTAAACTTATCTTGTGATTAGCTTTAAATCCTTAGAAACATTAAACAAATTCTGGCTGCTTCTTGAATTACACCTTGCCTTTCCCAATTGTTCCTTTATTTGTAATTCTCCAGAACAAGTGCAGACCCACACTCCCCCTGCTCCTGGCTTGCAGCCACTTGGGCCAGCAGGAGCTGCCTGATCTGTTGTGCTCCATTTCCCACATATCTTCTTTAGAAACCACTTATTAAGATCTTAGACCTGATGTGTTTTTAATTCTGCTGTGAAATCCTTATTTAGGGAAGATGCTGCTTTGGCTGACAAGGCCTTCCACCCATCTGTGGCCCTGGACTGTGCCCTGCCCTTCCCTTCCCTTCCCTTCCCTTCCCTTCCCTTCCCATCTCTAGTCGGCTAGTCACATCACTTCCCCC
>VZRV01007639.1:157367-188422 GCA_013398115.1 Falcunculus frontatus
CCGCCTTCGTTCCCCTGGGCGGTCCCCTACTGTTCCCTTCCCTTCCCTTCCCTTCCCTTCCCTTCCCATCCCTTCCCTTCCCTTCCCTTCCCTTTCTCCCGCTTTTTAAGGGATCTCTTTTAGACTACAGAAATAAACTCTCTTTTCCCACCCAGTCTGCACAGTGCCTCGTTCTACTATTTATATAACAGCTCTCTGACTATTAAAGGGTAAAACTGCAGCTACAAAATTCATGCTGCACATATTTCTAAACCTGAATTAGCCTTCCCTTGCTTATGACAATTTGTAATAAATTCCATGGTCCAAGACTTTGCTGACCATTCTCAGTCCTGAACCAGACCCATAACTTACTTCACATCTGATTTCTGGAGTGTAAGATACTGTATGATATTATGTATTCTATCCTAATCCTGTTTGCAGGTGATCCTCGTCTGCATTGACTGATCACAATTAGCCTGAAAAGGCCTTCCTTTTGCTCCTGTTCTGCACATGAGCATGGAATCTCTGAAATTCCCTGCACAAATATCACCATTTGTACCTTTAGCTCCTCAGACAAAAGGGGCCTTTCCAGCAGAGTACATCAGACTAGACCTTCTTACTGCAGAGCTGTCCTTTCAAGGCATTTCCTGGGGCATTTCCTGGGGCATTTCCTGGGTTGACGTGGGAAGAGATGACAGGAGAGCCTGCAATTTTGGGAGGGGCGATTGGCTGCAGCCTTTTACTAGTCATTTTGCAGCTCACCCTCTGTAAGGCAGCTCTGTTCCACGTGGTAAACAGGCTTTTTTATTCTTCTCACATCTCATTACTAATGCTTTCGATGTAGCCTAAGTAGACAAGCAACCAGCTTCTGTCCTTGGATACCAGCCCAGTTCTCCTTGACTTTACCAGCATGCACAGACTATCTGAGAAAAGAATTCAGCTCAGGGTAGCATTTACATTGCATGCTGGTTATTAAAGCAGCCACCAGCTCCTGTTTCATAAGCAAAGATAAAAATTCCAGGCCATTACATAAACTGACTTTACAGAGCATTTACTTAGCTACAGCTACAAGTTGCAGGCCTCTGCTCACCCTTTGGAGGAGGAACAGGGTCAGCCCCATTCCCCTCTCCTGCAGAGGTGTTGCTACAAACCAGGAGAAACATTGCACATCCCACTCACTGCCTGGGCCTCACTGGGAACTCGAGCTGAATTCTGTGGGCAGTAGGTGAGGGAGGGGAATCTGCATTTCTGCCCCACTCAAGTGTGACCCCACCTGCAGTGCTGTGTCCAGATCTGGGGTCTGCAGCACAGGAAGGGCATGCAGCTGTTGGAGTGAGGCCAGAGGAAGCCACCAAGATGATCAGAGGGATGGAACAGTTCTGCTGTGAGGAAAGGGTGAGAGAATTGGGATTGTTCAGCCTGGAGAAGAGAAGGTTCAGGGGTGACCTAACTGTGGTCTTCCAGGACCTGGAGGGAGCCTACAAGAAAGATGGAGAGGGACTTTTTACAAGGGCCTGGAGTGACAGGACAAGGGGTGATGGCTTCACACTGACAGAGAGTAGGTTTAGATTAGATGTTAGGAATAAATTCTTCCCTGTGCGGGTGGTGAGGCCCTGGCACAGGTTGCCCAGAGAAGCTGTGGCTGCCTCATCTGTGGAAGTGTTCAAGGCCAGGTTGGATGGGGTTCTGAGCAACCTGGGATAGTGGAAGGTGTCCCTGCCCACCTTTGGGGGATTGAACTGAATGATCTTTGAGGTCCCTTCCAACCCAAACCATTCTGTGCGTCTGTGGTTCTGTGGCATAGCAGGAAAACCAATCTGAGATCATGCAGCTGATCAACTAACACGAGAAGCTGAGATGGTGCCTTCTTGTGAGTAAGACTGTGCTACAGAGCAGAGCAATTTCCAGGCCTCTCTCAGGTGTCCTGTGCTTCGTTTCTTCATCTGTAAAAGAGGGCTAATACTTCCCTCACACACAGGTGATAGGGAGATGAAAGATGCTCAGAGATTAAGTATAGTCCATAAAAACATGACAAGCTTGATTCAGTATAAGCTGGAAACCACTGTAAGTTTCAAAGGCAATTCCATTCACGGATTTTAGTGCTGTTTCGGAACGCTAATGTCTACTCTGCTACTGCAGTTTGCTTTGCAAACCCACAGCTGCCGAATAGAAGTCATTAGGGGAAGCGGGGAGAAGCCAGAGTTTTTGTAAGGAGTGATCAGGAGCAAATTAATTCATGTTGGCCATGAATTTTGCATCAGTAGATTTCAGTGCCAATGCAGTTGTAGTAAACGGTTTATATTCCCCCTCTGGCTATTGTTTTGAGCTGTCTTCAGATGCATACTGACCTCCCTAAAATACTTTATAGCCTGTTAACATCGCAGAGGTTTTCTTTGCAGCTGATAACCCAAGGCTGGAACCTTCAGGCTAAAAGCTGACATGGGAGCTCACTTATACCAGCTCACTGGGGCTGTGCTGGTGGATAGCTGAGGGTCTGATTGGTAATTAAAGAGTAAAAAAATTGACTTCTGATAAACAATTCTGGGATGAAGGTGGAGTCTGCTATGGACGTGATGGCTCTGGAGTTTCAGACAACAGCTTTTAAATATTTTCTGTGCAGGGAAGCAGCCTGTCAGAGGTGTACGCTGCCATCCCCTAACCAGTCACAACCCATTGCCCACACAGTTGTGTCAATAAACAGAGCACAATATTCCAGGCTGTTTTTAAAAGAAATTAATCCTAGCTAATTTACCTAATCCAGTCACAGCACAGCTCCAGAAACGATTTCATGAGCACAGTCAAAGGAGCAGGAGTGTGTGAACATCCCTAAACCTGAGGATTGTCTAGGGAAACAAAGCTACTTATGGTGGCTTTCCCAGCAACTAGCCCGCACAGAAATCATCCTCACCTGATACCACCAAAAAGCAGATACTGAGAGCCCTTAGCCTAGAAGCCAATTTTAAAGAAAAAAAAGGAAAAGGCATAATAGAGCCCTCCTGACACTCCCTGTACAGGGCTCTGTGTCCATTGTTAATAGCCAATATAAAATTTCTTCCAGAAGTTCTCTGTGCCACTTCCACTGCCCCTCATACTGCTGGTTGGTGGCATGCTGCAGACCTCTTCCTGCCAGAGCTTTAAACAATGCACACAACTGACTCCAACTTAGATTTGACACTTTTTCTCAAGATTAAATGGGCTCCTTGCAGAGACAGACAACTCGGTAACTTCAAAGCTCCCTGCCTTAGCTAACAAGAAACAAATTGCTTCCCCAGTGACTCCTCCCGAGGGAGTAATGCAGGATGAACCTGTGATATTTGCATTAATTCATCTTTAAACATAAAGCAGAATAGATTCTGTTTCTTTAATAAATTTTCACATTATTTAAATGGACTTGTTTTAAAAGCCAGTAACATGTTTGCTTTGGGAATATTTTGCATGTATATTTACTTTTTGGCTGGTGGCTCATTATATGGGAAGATCCGTCGGCACTAAAGAAGTTGAAGATTATAAAGATTTTAGAAAGGATTTACATCTGAGGCCCCTTTGATTGTGATTTTCAGCAATGTTATCTTTCCCAGTTTAGTGACATTTATGGATATTGGGAATCTTTTGATGACAGAGTGCACCAGCAATCTTGGCTCTTGAGGAGAGCGGGGCTTTGCTGCACCTGTCCTGATTCCTGCTGCCTATGGAACAGGTTTGATTCAGCAGGTATCAAAGCACTGCAGAGGGGTGGGATTTCATCCTCCCCTTTTTGCAGCGCGGGAAGTAGGGATATGGAGGAATGAAGGGAACAGTATTGCCTGAAAGCCAGCAGAAGAAGGGTTAATTTTTTTCTTGTTTGCTCACGACAAACACCACAGATTACAAGGTGCTCACTCGTTTCGTCCTCTCCAGTTATGCCAAAGTGCTTTGAGACCATTATTGGGGTATTCCTGCCATACCAAGTCTTGTTTTAGGATTCATTATCCAGCTCCCTACACTTCCCTCTGCTCCCAGGGGAGCTCCGCAGCAGAGCAGGTGTAGAAGGGACCACGTATCACCCCAGTGCACTGTCAGCATCCGAGTTTAACCTGACAGGAAAAGTGGATTTCAGTAAAATGCTGTCAGTGGAAGGACCTGAGGCACGACTCGGTTCTGGATGGGAGAGTGGATGTACGCACGAATCTGTGAGGCCGTGTAAGCTCCGATATCCATCAAAGTGAAGGAAAACCTTTCTGGGGCTCAGCTCCTCTTGAGCCCGAAGAGCTCGCAGGCACTCACAGCGTTGCTGTCCTGAGAAAGCAGAGCTGCTGTGCTGTTTTCATTGCTGAGCCAGCCCACAGCAGCAACGCGCGGTGTCACACGGCGTCAGCGGTGACACCCCACTGCCTGAGCAGCTGCATCGCTCCCAGCCTTTGTTTTAGCCTCTGCTTAGCTGCGAGAAATTAGCTGCCACACAGAAATCACACTGACTCCCAATCCACGGCTTGGGAACTGTATTTGTGCCAAGATTCTCTTAAGGAAGACATGAGGTTCTGCGTTTTTTAATAAAGTTCACGACTGAATATTATGAAGTGGTGGGGGAAATCAGTACTTTGGTCACTGGGTAAATACTTTTGAGTTCTTTACTGGCTTTAAGATTTACTGTTTAGCCACTCCAATTCCTATCATGTGCAAATGTTTCCTATATTAACGGGAGAAGAGTGATTTGTGGGCAGTAAATGGGAAACAGGACATCAATTTAACGGGGCCATTTGGGGTTAACACAAAATGACAGAACAGCAGGAAGCAGTTAAAAGCTTCCCTCCCAGCAATCAAAGCCCTGCAATTTTGAGTCTCTTCCTCCAATCAAGTAGTGCATTGATGAGAAACCAGTTCTGATAATGACCTTTGAAAAGCCTCATTCTGGCCTTCTGGTGTAAGCCGTTTCTCTAACTATGGTGTCTTAACAGGAGCTCAGCAAATGCATGTCATCTACACAACCACTCAAGATGCATGACTAATGGCAGAAACCAAGTGTAAGAGATTTCTTTTCCCTTACCTTGGCTGAAATTTTTTCTTTGAAGGCTCCTGATCTCAGCCTGAGTTGCTGGTATTGCTTTTTCTGTGTGCTGCTTCCTCTCCTGTCTGTCCCAGCTCATCGAAATTATGGATAGACCATCCTTACTAATTCATCAGTCCTCCTGTGACTCAATGCATGAGTTCCTTCCTGTGCTGCATATTTTTAAATCTCATTCTGTAAGGCTGCTCCTAGATCAAGTCACACTCACATTTCATTCCCAGCTTTATTTCAATTAATATCACTTTTTTGGCAGTGCTGAAAAGAAACTCTCGTTTTTCTTTCAAAGGCAGGCATGGAGTGTGGAATGCCAGATTTCCTAGATGGGAAATGGTAGGTGTTTGCTCCCAGTCCTGCTAACGTCAGGAGATGTATTTCATTACACAAAAATACACCTTCAACCAGTGACAACAAACCTGCCAGCACAGACCATGCTACTGGAAAATCAGAACAACACAGTAGTTTCCAGCTGATTTTCCTGACCATTCCACACCCCGCTTTTAGAGCTCCAGTTTTCAGCTGTAAGCCTCTGCCTTTTCCCAGGGCCCCAGAGCCAATGATACCCATGATCACCACCTCCCTGCTCTGCTGGGGAGTTCTGCCTGTAAAATGGGATGAAAAATGACTGCCATGAGCTGGTAGGAACCCCAACTTCTAAATATCTCATGTTGCACTTGAGTGATTTTTCAAGCTCCTAATACCCGCTCAGAAACGCCGTGAAATGCTGACCTGGTATGAACTCCCTCTGTCAGTTCACATTTGTCCAAACTCTCGGCAGGCATTATGCCAGATCTGGGATCATCCATCCCCCTGCAGCTGGCAGAAGGGTGACACAGAAATCACAGCGCCTGCAGAGGCCATCCTGTGTGCCCCAGCTAATTCACCACAAAGGCAGCATGGGGAGCCTGTGCCCAGCTCACACCAGGTCAGTACAAGTGTTTGACAAGGGAACACAGCACCCTGCTACTGCCATCCTGGAAACACAGTGGGGTGCAGGGAAAGCTTCCTCTCCCAGCTGTGTCTTGGGACTCCTGCCCTTTGCCATCTTATTATGAGCCAACAAAGATCCTGTGTAGAGGGGTGAAGGGGAGTGCTCAATAGGACAATTACAGGCTATACTTGGAAATTATTTTCCTAAGCAGGGTCAACCAACATGCTCATCCCCAGGCACTGAGGAAGAAAAACATCTTATGTAGCATATTTTGTAAAGAAACTACCAAATGAAGCGTGGAGGACAAAGGCAAAAACATGCATGGACTATATTCTAAGGCAGCAAAACAAATTCTCCCTTTGTAGGGTCTAGGGAAGTCTTGAGCATCATCAACTTTTGCAAATCATTTAAATAGTTGTCATGACTCTATTCTTACCTTCTTTCTGTTGATTTGGCTCCCGTGATGCCTGAAGTCCTCCTGAAGCCAGTTTACTGTCTATTGTCTGTGCCTGATGAGAGCTGTTATTTCTGATTAGATACTCTCCCTCTGTATTCCAGATCTCTGCCCTTCATTTCTCTCCCTCAGCATATTTCTCCCTCAGCACTAGCGGTGTCTGATGTGAGTACCACTCGTAGCACACCCTGGTGGGTAAGAACAAAAGCAAGAATAAGTCACACCTTAGCCTGAGGCTGCAGCCAAGGGACAATAACCTCACATTTGGAAGTGCCTTTATGTTGTGCTACCCCCATGCTCTGGAAGTTCTGCGGGGTTTAGTATTTCTAAGCTAAATACATTTCCATCATTCTTTTATTCATAAAAACGTCCCACTACAAAAACAGGCCAGACATGCCAGGTTCCAGCTCTCCGTGAATTTATTTTATTGCATCACAACTTCCTACAAACAGGGCATTAAAGAAAGAGATGTTTCCATGTATGTTTTTAAGGTAGATGCGAGCCCTGTCTCCCAACACCTCCCCTGGGCCCACTGGGACTACTGACTCTGGAAAGGCAGAAGCATAAATTAGCCTTTGCAGAATCACAACTCTTACACCCTACCAAAGAAGTGAATTAATGCTCATTTTCCCTTTTAAGCACAACCAGCAACTGGCTGGAGAAAACAGAAATACATCTACACCCACAAAAGGATTTTCCTGCCTCTCCTGCCGTGCTAGGCCAGCGTTCAGCACATCCAGAGAAGCGTGCAAGCAATGCACCAAAACACTGGGATGTTCCACCCTCCCTCAGTCAGTCTTTTCCCACCAGGAGTTTCCAGTGTCCCCAGTCTCAGCAAAAAGGGAATCTCTGGGCTTCGAGCACATGGAAGCCTCTGGCACAGAGCAGGAATAGGCAGCTCAGGGGAGAGGAGAGCTGGAGAATCTCCCAGAATAACAAGAAAACAAAATGGGATTCTCAGCCGTGAAAAATCACAATCACATGCCATTCAGCAGCCCAGCCATAACCCTCCATCACCGAGGGTGTTGAGACATAGGATCCCAGTTCTTTGGCTCACAAAACCACCTTGCTCAGCACAACCCCGTGTCTGGGAGCCTCCACTGCTGCCTTCACGCAGGGGATCCCCAGGGCACTTCATGCCTCCAATTCCTCGTGGCTGCTGAACTGTTTGACACGATGCTCAGCACGTGGTTGCTGCTCAGCACAAGGCAACACAAGGTGTTTAGCCCTCAGGGAAGTGGAAACCCTTCCTCTCTACACAACCACAGCAGCCCCACTCAGATTCCTCCCCACGAAAGCCCCTGGTTGTTGTCAGGCTAAAACCAGCCACGGCTGTTTTTGAAACACTGGTGCTCCCCAAGCAGCACTTAACATCCCTGTGAGGCTTTAAAATGAGATCTAGAAAATTGCACTTGCTACTATCTGTTCAAGTGTAAACCCCATTGGACCAGGGTGGAGGGTCCCTGAAGGCCAACTATGTTATCTTTGTCTATAGAAAACAATTAGAAAGCTGATTTTAAAATGCTACTATTAAAGGTTTAATATAAATGCATTTCTGATGCTATCAACAAGCTCACAGACTTCAAGAAGCTCTTTCAAAATACCAATGCCTTCAAGCAAAAAAGCTGGTTTTGTTTTTTCTTCATGGTGAAGGGACTATCGGCAATTTACAGACACTTTCTAATCTTAAAAATATCTGTGCTATGCATCTTATGTGCTATGAATTCTATACACAGATTGTAAAAATATACATAAAGCCTTGTACAAATTTACTGTTCTGTCTATAGATTCATGGCTGAAGATAAAGCATTCTAGTAGAAAAGCTTGGGGGCAGGCACACAAAATCTGATGAGCAGGAGTTCTGTAAAATTTAATAGAAACATTTCTACCTACATTTTAGATAATCAGATTACAGTGGGATTTCAAAATTAATTTCCCTTTGTTTGTCAGTTTTATGTTGTGTTTTGGGAATAATCATACAAAATGAACACTACAAATGAAAATCCTGGGTTTATTGAGGTCACTAGGGCAACTCCTACTGATTTCAATTGGGCCAGGGCCTCATTTTATGAGGAAGTCTTGGGGAGAAAATAAATTCAGACTTCTAGAAACGGAGCAGCATGCCAAAAAGCCTTTTCTTAATTTTATTTTGAACATGGTCACACTGCCATCTGAGAAGGCAGCTCCTTTCATTGCCTTCAGGAAATCAGCAGGTACTCCTGCTGCCACTGATTCCCTGCAAGCATGGGAGGACAGGCAGGCTTTCAAAGCAGCTGCTCTTTACCATGGCCAAATACTGCTGATGGGCTCAGCTCCCCATCGTGTCTCACCCTGGGCCAAGATCTCAGCTTCCACCGAGTGCTGGGCCTGGGAGGTCCCAAAGGCTCTCTGAGCTTCCTTAAGCTTGTCCTGGGCTGGAGGATAACTACTCTTGCTTAGCAGAGGCCAGGATCTCCTAGGTTCCTACACTTGAGAGCTGAGTATTCAGAGCCTGTTCTAGACAGGACCTTGCCCTCGTGAGAAGCAGCAGCCACGCGCTCCTGAGGAGTTTCCAACCACGTGGGAGCAGGGAGTTCCTTCTCCACCAAGAAGGATATTACCTGCAGGACAAACAACTGAGTGCACCTCTTGGAGTCTAATTCCTCCCAAGACCAGAGACATCCCAGCACTTTTTCCTTCCACTTTTTTCCTTCCACTTCAAACTCCTTTTTTTTTCCTGGCACAAATACACACATGATTCTCTGCCTCACCAAACACAGTGCAAGAGACTGGCACTGCTCTCCCTAAAATCAATTTCCAAAGCAAGTGTCTATCACTTCTGTCATATTTCAGGCAGAAGCAAAGGAGAATGTCCCTTTGGATGAGACAGGCCATCCTTTATTCGTCTTGTCCACTTAGTTCTGGCCTGTTTACCAAAGTATCTGAGGCCGCCAGCAGCACCAACCTCCTCTGCTACACCAAGCTAGGCTGCTGCTGCCAGTGTGATCCTTGCTACACCAAATCACACTGGTATCTACCACACATTTAAGAGCTGGTGTCCTTAGTACAGTACAAGGCATAGGACAGCTCCTGCTTGAAGGCAGTTCCAAATGAGAAGTGCTGGGCACATAAGAGAACTTGGATCACGAATGGAGCAGTGTGGTGCCAAGTACTGAAGTAAGAATTCCAGAAAAACAACTTACCAAAAATGGCAAGTTTGATGCCTGTAAACATGCTTCAATCAGAATTCTGGATGAACTCTGAAGGTATTGAATTTTCTGGGGTACACTTCCTCAAATTTCCATATCTCTCTATCAGACTGTATTTTTTATCATTAGCCAGTAATATATGAAAGGCCTTGGAGATGGACATCATGGAAGTGAGACTTCAGCTTCACTGACCTTAAAAGTATTTAAAATGAAGTCTCAAATCTCCTGGAAGAAAATTGTTAATACTCAGAATTCTGAATACTATTATATAATTAACTTTTCAGCAGAGAACAGCCTCTTGGCACTAACCATGTCCTTTCTGATACATCAGAGACTGAAAAGCATGGCCTTTCCTGTGCCAACTGTCTTTTAGAATAAACAACAGACCCTCCCCCTTCATCTCCACATGCTTAATAATATTAATAGAACATGAAAATATTAATGCTAGTAGACAAGGTCTTTCATAAAGCACATAAATGAATTCATTCACTCTAGCTCATTAGCTTAATCGTCAACCTTCTTACAATGTAACTGATTAACATTTTCATTGTTCTTCCTTGTTTTTTTCTTAGACTTTTGCTTCTTTGGGGATCAAAAGATCTCTGAATACATAAGCTCGACAAATATCCCCGCACAACTGTACAACAATAGGAACTGTTAAAAGAGATAACTAAGTAAGGGCTTTCACAGCTCATGCTTCAAAGATACTGCAGGAAACAACCATTTAAGAATCATTTTTATTTTTATGTTTAACGCGATTATACACATTCATGAGTCCAACAAGATCTGCACTGTGACATTAAAGATACAGTACAATAACATTCAACATGAGGTACTTCATATATTTATATATATCTGTCCTTTATAAATAATGCTGTAAGCCTGCTAAGATCAAACACTGCTTCAGCACAAATGGGTGCTGGGACCTGAAGTGAGCCGAGTTTATCACAACAAAAAAAACAAAACCCAAAACAGTTCAGTGCAATAAGTGTGTAGAAATTAAAATGTTTACTTAAATACTATTTTAGATATGCAGAAAGTATATTACATTATACTCTCTCATCACAGATTCCTCTCACCAGCAAATCAAAGATACAAGTAGCAAAGACAGCCAGGAACAGTTTAGACAGAATCTGTGAGGTGATCTCTATTGACATTGTGTTTACATTCCAGGCTGATAGGGCCGATGCTTGCAAAATGTCAATCAATGTATTCAAGCTTGGGTGCTTCTGCTAAACCAAACAAATCCACATTCAGACACCTACTGAAGTGCCCTGATGTCCCAAGGTGAGTGGCACTGGTCACCTTCTTACATCCCAGTACTTGTTAGCATCACGCAGTGCTCAGAAGCAAGTTGCCCTATGAGCATCAAAAGGTGTTCTGGGTGCCTGTGTTTGATCACCCACACTGGAAACCTTTCCCTGCACCAGCTCCTAAAACCTGGAATGGACTCAGAGGAATTAAGCTAGAGGTTGCTTTCATCCTACTTCGTCAAAAAGACCTCATAAAAGAATCAAATTAAGAACAATAATTAAATAACAGCTCATTTTCTACGATTACAGCTACAGAGTATTCTGATCTCTGAACTTCTCTACCAGCCAGTGAAAGTAGCAGATACCTCACTTTTATTTGCAGGTAAGTCAAAACAAATAATAAATTAAAAGTGAGAACCCGAGACTAGTTACACCAATGCAGTACTTTCTGACTTGTCCCACCAGCTGTGGCAGATGGTTTTTTTACTAACCAAATTCGGAATGCAGCTTGCTACCACAACTTGTCAATCTGATCATCACTCGGAGTAATTACATCTGCATCAGCCACTTGCTGTAAGAAAACTTCATCAGCTGATTAGCATCTTTCTCTGCTTTGAATTGTATCTAAATAAATGGAACTGCTGCTCAGATGTCTAAAAGTAAATGACCATTACCTCATCACAATCTCAGATTCCTTTTTACGATCTCTTCAGCAACTCTTCCTCCACTCCATACCATTTATACTCCTGTCTATTTTCAGCTGCAGATCTAAATATAAATAACTGGAGGTTTTTTTAAATCTCTCTCTGGGAGTTTTCCATGGAGCATTCTGTTTAGATTTCACGAACAGTCTGGATTATGTACATCTGTTACAAAAAACAAAACATTTTTCTATGTATTTTGAGGGTATTTACATTTCAGAAAGAGCGCTGCTTACACACACGTATGCATGTATATAAAACACTGAACACTAAGACGGAGGAAAGGCATAAATCCTGCAGGGTACTTTTTTACCTGGCTCTCCTTTTATTACCTAGAGAGAAGATCTGGGCTTTGGCCATAAAGTGTTTGATGACTACACTCCAGTTTTCCTTACTTCAGATGGTATTTTGGACACTGCAAAGATGTATTGGCACTTTCCGATGGCCGCGGGCCAGGATTCCAACCGTCAAGCAACACTTAGAGTAATAGTATTAAACTGGTAAGAAATCATATGAGAAAAACATTTTTATTACAGAACTGACAAGTGAATTTAGGGTTATGCTACATTAATGTGTTGATATACTGCAACGCTAATCTTCAGCCGGTCTAAAGAATCATTTGGTCCTCTCATTTTGTTAAAATGTACGCAACAAATAGAACCCACTTCGCAGGTGAAGCAAGAATGAGATGCTTTACAATGGGCAGTGTAGCCTTTGAGGAACAACTGTCCGAGTGCAGTGATGAAGGATTTTCTTACGTTTAAATAGTACCTGTAGTTCTTATTTATACTGGTTTCCTTCCCTGCTACAAGGAGTATCCCTCATACTTTTGCAAAAATGATACAGACATGTAACAGGAAGTTTGGGGAAAAAACCACTCAGGCAAGGAAAAGGTTCTGTACCACATAATCCTCTGATTGATGTGTAACCACAAGCAGTAGCAAGAGCTCCAACAGTAACACATTAGAGGAGACTTCCTCCCCCTCACTGCTATCTGATGATATACGCTAAGTGTAATATGACCACAGTTGGGAATCTTCTGTCTTTGTCTAAATTTCAACTCGTAATAAAAAGGAAAAAAAAGCTCATATTACAGAAAAAAATCCAAGTCAAGATTGATACATTCTTTTGTTCCTCTAAAATCTGCCTCTACCATGTTTACAAAGAAGAAAAAAAACCGACTCAAAACAAACAAAAAATTATCCTGCATCAGATGATTGATATTAATTCCCATTTATTTAGCAAGGGTTCAGAGAAATGCCATTTAAAGAGCAGATCAACTCCAGTGCAGCAAAAGCTGGGTCGTGGGAGTAGAGTTTCAAGAGCTGCATACACAATTTGAACACGTGCAAGTACTTCCTTGCCTTCAAGGTGGGATTCCTAGAAAATGAACTCCAAGGGTAACTTGCCAAGCCCACATCCCTTCCTCACTGTGAACACGTCCCTGCACTGGGGACATGGTCAGCACGCCGTGGAGCTTCCTGAAAGATGCTTCCTTCTCCCCATCTTCCCATGGAGCCATCCCAAACAGTTGGCTGCAGCAGAATCTCACAGGATGAAGGTTTAAACTTGTGCCTTTTCTGCTTATAACTGAAGGACTTCTTTCAGTCCCTGTGGTCAAAAGCAGCTTGGTTAACTAGAACACCTAGAGTCTGCAGGGCAGACAGCAGAGAGAGCTATAAAACAAGGCTCTTCATTTCCTATCCCTACCTCCCCAACACAAGCAGAAAGCAGAAAATGGAGAAAGAGAAAACAGATCAATGAAGACAGTGTTTAGTGAGATACAAGAGAGGGACATCCTCTGGTGATTCACAGGTGCATCAAAGAAAGGGTCAGCATCACCAGCAAACAGGCACCCCTCTAACAAAGCCTTTAAAACTCGCTTGTTTCTAAGAGCTTCCAGTTTAAATATTACACTTAATCACCAACGATGCTACAAGTACAGCAAGCCAGGAACTTGCCCACAGCATTTAGTTACATATTCCCTGTGCTGATCACGTATCTGCAGATAAAAAGCTAAGTGTCAGTAGGCCTGAACCAGACAGGTTCTTCATAGCAAAATGCTTTGTATCCACACATTCCAATTCAAGCATAAAATATAAGTTCGGGAATTTGCCCTCCCTGTACACCTGTGCCATTTGTACTGTCCGAGGAGCACTGAAACTGAACAGTCACCTTCCCACACTGAACTTCTGTCATTCCTTCTTGTCCAAAATAGCTGAGTTCGTTACCATCCAGAATCACGCTTGCTGTGTAAAAGGTGTCAGGCTCAATCTGCACTGGATATTCAAACCACACGGGAAAAGTGTTACTAGAACCATCCGAGAAGTATTTACTCAAGTTCTGGCCCAGGATAACTCCTTGTCGCTTCAGTTCAATCTTGGCACTGTACTCTGCCGACCCACAGCTGGAGCCGTAGAGCCCAAAGCCAGCAATAAACACTCTCTTATCAACAGCAAACTGGATGCTGTCACAGCGGCCCCGGTAGCGCCACTGGTTGCTGCGGTAAGCGCAGGACTGGAAGCGGTGGCAGCGCTGAGGGACGAGGCCTTTCCGGGGCTTGCTGACAAACTGCAGCTCCGGCTTTTTGGCAGCCGTGTACCAGAGGAAGATGTCATTGGTTTCGTTGAGAGTCAGGATCCCGGACTGAGCAGCGCCGTTGGCGAAGTCGTCGAGGGCCATGGTCGGGATGCGGATCAGGTAAAGAGCCTTGCCCAGCACCTTGCGCTTGTTCTCTATGGTGGCCGTCAGCTCTTGTCGCTGGCACTCCACTTCAGCCCAGTTCAGAGCTGCCTCGAAAACAACAATTTCTTTGGCATTCAGAGTCTCCCTTCGGAGAATGCTTTCAAGTGTCTGAAAATCAATGTCACAGAACCCCTCAGACTTCAAAGCGAGCTCAGCTTGGGCATCAATCACTTCCCAGCAGCGCTGGGTCAGGTCAGGTTCCTCGAATAAGCAGCTCTGGGAGAGCAGCACACAGGCGTTCTTTGCACTCAGACTCGTCTCGAGGAAGTTGACGCAGGCGCGGGCCAGGTGAGGGACAATGTACTTCTTGGCAGCGTAAAGAGTGGCCAGGACGGTGTCTGCGGCCAAATCAATCTCATCACAATAGATGTACCTGAAATAAAGCACACGGGTATAATGCTGCTGCTTAATGCAACACCGGAGTTTGTCAACAACGAACTCATAAAAAATCATAAACAAAGAACATTTAAATGGCTCCACATTAAAACCAAGCAGTGCTTTTGGTGAGTATTAATTAAATACAGAAAGAAAGTACAAAAACCATTCAGCACTTATGTTAAGACCATGGAAGAGAATGGGCTTAAATCTAAGGTGAATCCAACTTCCCATTTGGGGTACATGTTACGAGATGATTGTTTAAAAGCCATGGCCCCTGCAGCTCTGTGCTCCTTCCACACAGGCCTTGGCTGATGAGAGGCGTTGGGCCCCAGGCAGGAGCTCCTGCAGGGCTGCCTCACTCAGCTACCACAGGAGTCTGGAACATGTGTTACTCAGAGTCCCTGGACTGCGTGTCCCCTGATGGTGAACTGGGATTTACTGAGGCATATGCACAAACACAGGAATGGTAACAAGTTTGTAGAGAGTAACTAGGTAATCTAAGAAGAGAAATGCTACTCAAGTATATCAGGTGCTATCCATTTCTGTAGCCACTGGGTTGGGATTTCTTAGGAAGTGGCTTTTTTGTTTGGGCTCATGTTTTTGCTTGGTTTTTTTAAAGGGTGATGAAGCATATAAGAAATGGAAGATTTTCAGGTTTTTAATGCTCACAACATCCTAACTCAACTAGCACAGCATTTTCACTCAGTCTCACTGCATAAGGATGAAAAAAGCCTTACTGCTATGGTAGTGTGGTGGAAGAGATGAAGGTGAAATTCTATTTATGTGACTAAACTGCTGGGATTCATTGCTCAGAGAAATGAAGCATTGTACAGTTTGTTCTTTTCAATATCTCATGCTTCAGGGCCCCATTTGCAGCTGGTGAATGCAATGTGCTAAAACCATGCCAAATGCAATTTCACTCTTCACAGGGATAAGCAAGTCTTGATGGTTATGGCTGATAAAAGTGTCTTCCTCCAGAAAAGCTAAAGTTGTATGCAACCCTGTACTAATTAAAATTTTCTAGTTAGCAGGTTTCCCTATACAATGAGTTTTCTGCAGAACAGATGTGCCTATAAAGAGGAATTAGTACCTACACTGGTCTGATTATAGTTGTAAATAACTATTTGTATTTTTGCAGCTGTAAGATAGTATCCTCCATGCCACACTTGGAAAACACACACAGAGGAGATACTGCCCCAGCAATATAAAATCTAAGAGGTTACAGAGAAAAAGAAAACTTACACAGAGCCAAGCCTATTTTTAGTCTTTACTACTTGGTTTCAGCTTATTTGTAAAACCAAAGAACACATCACTATATCAGTGGTTACAGGCTTAGCTCCTTTACTGCCCAAAAAACTCCATTTTCAATTAATTTGTTTTTATGATTCTCCTCATTGCTCTCCAACTCTTTCCTCCCTTCTACTACTTCTCTTTGCCTGCTAGTACAGCAGAGAGTGATGACATCTGTTTTAAATCGAAATAGTACAGAAGTTGCTATTTTAGTATTCCTGAAAATCAAGAACTAATATCACTGATGTACAGCAGACACAGCACAGATTGGCTGTCAGCAATACTCCACACCTCTCACTCTGCCAATGCACCTCGACTCTGGTCTGCAGTTACTGATATTCCAGTTTCACCCTGTTCTCAAACAGAGGATTCTGCCAGACCACAGGGTTTGATGGTTTAGTAACACATTCAGCCTGGCATGAGATGACATCATGGTTCTAACTTAAACAGTCAAGACTGAGATAAGATATAATACATTAACACACCAATTCTATTTGGCAGCTAGACTATGAGTTTAACCCTGTTTTTAAAACTGTAGAGAACAGTCAAAGCAGTTTTACTGGGAGAATAATTAGTATCTACCAGTCATGGTATTTCCCTATGTTACACCTGGCAATACTTTGTCTGTTGTCAGAATGCCCACTGCGTAATAAAACACAAAAAATATTTATGCTATCAGAATTCATTGGTCCAGGCAAAAACACAAACCAGCAAGATGCCAAAACCAAAAAACCCAAACTCAGTGTATTTTCTGACAAAGTTTATGATGTGGAAAGAAGCGTATGAAGGAGAGGCTGCTTTGGGATAGCTAAAGTCTTCCCCTCTGCAGCAACAGTATCATGAGCCTTCTGCCATCCACGGCTCACAGAAGTTGCAAGCAACACTCACAGGGATGATTTCCCAGAGGGAGAGGAGTGAAGGGGACGGTGGCTCCCCCTAAGCTCCACATGCAGTGGATGCCGTAATGAGGGGACGCTGCACTGCTGAGCACCACCCCTGTGCCTTCCCTGCACCACCACGGCTGCTCCATCCCGGTGTTCCCAGACACTGGAGCACCCTGCAGCCTCAGGCACACTGCATCGGGGGAAGGCAGCACTGGCAAGGTTACCTCGACAGCCACACGGACCACAAACTTTTTCTAGTCTTTTGGGTTTTTTCAACAAAAGCTGAGAAGGTGATGAATCCCATGGTTCTGGTCATGCTCTTATAGACAGTTTCCTAAATTGCCATGGGCTAAATAATATGCCAAGACCTAGATGTCAGTATTGATACTCTCTTTTCTAGGCTTGCTTTCTGCACACATTTCTTAATGATAAACTCAGAGAGCATTCAGTTTTTATATGGCACATCATGTTTAGTCACAGTGAAATAGAATTGCTGTTCAAAAAGAAAGGCTGGAGGGGGGGGGCTGGAAGAATCCAAGTATCTTGTATTTGTGATTTGTAAAATTCAGCATGAAAGTAAAGCATAAGTCTGAGCTCTGCCACAAAACCAAAAGGGCCCAAAGCAAAGATCCATAACATACCTCCCTACATAATGTCATATCTTAACTTTATATTCCAAGTCTATAGAACATCTGTGGAGCTCTTCCTGGCACTTACTGATATTTGCACAGAACGTTCCTGATGCTGATAACCTATAAAAACTCTATATGCAACTTCGAATGTTCATCTATGCCACTGAAATGTAGAAAAAGAAACTGTTCTGTAATCACAAGCTAATCAAAACAATCTATGAAATACAATAAATTGCTAGCTAGTGATTATATCATTACATGCAAGAAAACCTGCAGCATATTAAAAGGATCACTATCAGATACTGATGTATTTTCTGTCTAAGGAAGCAATGGTATTTATTTAAGCTGAAGGGAAAAAAACCTCAAAGCCATAGCATTTCTGTGATAGGGCATTTCTCTTTGACAATCAGAGTTTATAGATACATTCAAGGACAATTCAGCGGGGAAGCTGTTTCATTATGCCCATTTAGGAAAAGACAGCATTTCTTATGCAGTTTGCAAGAAGAAAAATAATGATAATGTAAACTGACTCGTTTTCCTTGTTAGATAAAACCCCCTATTCATGTAAACAGCCTTTTTATCACTTTCCAAATGCATCAATATAATACGTGAGGAGAAATTTATTTTTCAGAGGCTATATTGAATAACTTAGGGTCATTAGTATCTAAGACAAGACCTGCAAACTGCAGGTTTATAAAAGAACTGGAACAATGTCAATCTACAAACCCAGCAATTTACTGGGTTTGAGGGGGCTTTGTGCATGCATTTTTAACTTTTCACTGTGCTTGCAAAGTAGAACAGTTGGTTTGGGGTTTTTTGTTACAGCTGACAAATCTTTTTAGTAACTCCATTCCTTTGTGTAACGTGTAGTGACAAATCAGATCGATAGGCATTACAGTACACAATGTGCCCAAAGATCCCCTGTCAAAGTCATTATTTACAACTGCCTACATTAGTCTAATATCTGTGTGCCTGGAAGTACGGGGGGAGAGCAAAATGATGGGAAAGTTTAAAACACAAAAAAAAGAGGAATATTTTAAGCAACTGCTTTCTATCTGTTTATATGCAAGTCTAATACTTCAGCTACGACATTGGCAGTGTATGTATACAACAGACAGGAAAACATATCCAGCAGATGAATGATGCTTACTTCAGCATTGCAAGAAAAGCAGCAGGCTCAACATCTGGTATACGGATCTCATCTTTGTCCTCAGCAAGCTCTCCGTAAAACATCGCATGGAATACAGAGCTCCCAACAGCCAGGACATACTGTTGAGAAAGGGAAATCTTATTTCATGCTTTGAACTGAAAACACTGCCAACACAAACAATGTGGGAGAGCCACTCTTGAGCATACTGGGCTGCACCGACAGGCTCTATAGGCACACTTCAGTAAGAAATGAAGTCCAAGTTAAGAACAAATTACACGTTTTCCTTGTGTTTTACTCTCCTGGGCATATATGCATTAGCTACTGGAAAACACTCATCTCCACCACAGAAGTTAACTATTTCTAGGAAATCTCAAGAGCAATATTAATCACAGCCCAAAGCAGCACTCCTAACTTTACTGCCTTAGCCCAACAAATGTATTGTTTAACTGAAAACACAAAGAAAAGCCAGGGACAGATCATCCCACTGCATGTGGCCTTTTCAAATACAGACTGCTGCCTGTCCCAGAAGAGCCGAGCCTCCCACACTCTGTCCTGGCACAGCCATGGGAGCTCTCTCCTGCTCTCCCTGCCCGAGCGGATCGTGCAGCTGTTGCTTACTTTGTGTCCTGGCAGCCGCTGGGTCCCACCTGGTGGCCCGACCACAAAATGAACATCTGCCATCAAGTCATTGTTGAACATCACTGCATTTCTACAAACAGAGGTAGCATGTTAATTTGTGGCACCCAGGAACTCTGTGCATGCCCCAGACCCAACAAATTTAATTTCTTAACAACTTCAAGTTGCTTGTTAGCAAAGAGAAGCAGGTCACACTTTGCTTCAAGCTACTTTACACATCATCACACAAATATATCAGAGAAAATACTAAGGAGGAAAAAGCACGTGTGGGAGAGATGTGTGCAATAAAACAAACCCCCAAACTTCTGAGAACTTTTCAAGAAGTGGAAATCAAAGTCCAGAGCATGTATCACTTAAAGTCCCCACCGAGGTCAAATCTTTATGGGTATGCTGCAGCTTTCAGCAACATTTTTATTTACTGAAATAGATGCACTGACTGGAAAAGAGATACTAAAATATTTTTCCATTACCAAAATTCTTATTTCATGCACACATACAGGGAGAAAAAAAAGCCCAAACAAATAAAATATAACTGTGTTTTCTTCAGCAAATAAATGCATTCTGGACATTTTGCTACTTTTCACATCTCCATTCAAACACCAAAAAAACTGTCCTGCACTTACCTCTCTCTGATGGTTGGATAAAGTCCTTGCCAATTAGGTGCAGGAATAGTGTTGTTGTTATTGAGATTTTGCTGATGGTACTGCTGGACAGCAGTTGTATTAGTGTTAGCCGGTTTCTTTCGGGGAAAAATATCAGCAGCCATCTTCTTCTTCTTTTTGGTCTTCAAGGTAATGATTTCATAGCAAACTGGAGGCAATTTACTGTTGCTACTGCTGCTGCTATTTCCTTTCTTAGAGCTCTTCTTAGACCTGTTCTTGACCGTCTCTGGAAGCATCAAGAAGAAGGTGAGACATTTCATGTTCTTTCCTTTCTCATCTACCATGAGTATACTGGTGTGTAAAGCCCGACAGCCTAACTAGCTAGGAACATTTAGGAATGCACGTGGAAGCTGTGACACCAAAAGCAGCAGAGCTGAGTTCGCTTCTTTTCCAGCAAGACAAGGTGACCTTTCCAGCGCACCGAGCAAGAAACTGACTAAGTTTGATCCAGTACTTGAATCGTTAAATACATCCCCATCATTCCTGCCAGCTTTCTTTCCTTCCAGCTTTCCCGATCAAGAACCGCCTGGCAGCGCTGCACGCCGGGCAGAGGGCAGGAGGAGCGCACGGCGGCAGCGCCAGGCTGCCGGCGAGCTGAAGTTGTGCGGGCAGGGCTGGGAGCGGAGCGGGACTGGCAGCCGTGCGGCCGGAGCGGCAGCGCGGAGCCAATGGCTGCAGCCACCGGGAGCACAGTGACACCTATTGTAGCCTGCGTCGCTCCCGCGTTAAAGCCGCAGCGGCGCTCCCGCAGCTCCCACGCAGCCGAGGCAATTAAGGAATAAATGGCACACGCCGTTGTGTAAGCGCACGGCTGGCCAGGAGTGTGTGCGTGTGCGTGTGCGAGCTCTCCTCGGTGCCGCTTCAATTTTCGCAGGGGAAGCAATAAGAACTTGAAATCAGGTAGAAAGATCTGAGTCTATTGCCGTGGGAGCTATTTCCACGGGCACTCGATATTAGCACAGCTTCCTTTGCCTCCAGCGCTCCCACAAATCCCTACTCTAAGAGTTGTTCAGCAAGTGTGCGACAGATATCAGAACCGAATTAAAGCAATCAAGCAGCAGCAGCACAGACAGCGATGCCGCCAAACAATCCCTTTCAGCGCAGCTTCTACTCCAGTGTAACATGAACAGGGATGAGGTCACAGCTTCAGCTTTAACTCCTTATGTTTCCAGATAACATAACAGCCTTTGACAGGGGTCCCAAATCACTAAGCAGTGCTAATTAAGCCAGCTTACACCAGACACGGCTGCGCCACATCAGAAGAAAACTTCTAGATGTGCAATCAGATTAAAGCAAACCAGAGCGAATATATTTAATCAATATTTCAAAGCATTAAATGAAAATGTCTGAACGATTTAGAGAGTCTTGGGCAAAAATCACTCCCTGAGATGCAAACACAGTCCGATTTTATTCACAAATACTTCCTGAAATAAACGGGATATAAACTATGCCAACCAAACCATTTAAATAGGAAAGAAGTCTAATTTTTAGTCATTTCGTTTACTCAGAACTTAAATTTAGATCAGATTCCTTTAATAGCAGGTCAAGCGTATAGAAAAACCACCAAGTAAGCATAGCCACTTAAAAACAAAAGCAGGGAAATAAAAAATACTTGGTATGAAGTGTCAACGTATCACACCTTAAAATACAGGGGAGCAGATAATCAAAATATGATTTCATAATTACTTTCAGTTTTAAAGAAAAAACCCCTCTGCTTTCAAAGCTAATTTAGCCACATTTTGCCTTAATTAGTTTTGCTGGACAAGGGTACAGCAGGGAAATTAAAGTGATAAAAGGTTGGTGAAGAATGTTGTTGAAGCCCGACAGAAATCTGCCACTGACTCAAACAGAAATACTACTCAAGGCCATTTATTCAATCTCCATCCCAACTGCTTGAATCACAGCTGTGGCTTTGCAACACACACTCCGAATGTCTTTAACCTGAGAGTGTGCAGGTATTTCAAAGATTCCCAGGTCTCCTTGGGAGATGCTCCACACGAAGCACTAACTGCATGCCCTGGCCATCTGGAAGCTTTGCTGCAGTGGCTGCAGATGATGCCATTCCCAGACACATCTGTCCTTTCTGTCTGAAGGCCCTGCTCATGGAAGGGGGAAACAGAAGGAGACGTATCCACGCCTCAGCTGCTACATTTCACCATCCAACATCTGAGTGCAAAATCACCTTGACTGCTGCTTTAAAGGAAGATGGTGAGTTATGCCTGGTGTAGCTGAAAGGCAAACACGTTCCTAAATACATTGAGGGGAGGTTATGTAACTTTCAAAGAAATTATTTCTAGCAACCTTTTCTTTCTCCTCCCCACTCTTTCTTTTTTATCTGCAACAGACTGACTAGAAAGGGAAACTAACGACCTAAACCATATTGAACCGTAGAGAGGGAAAAGAAGGGGTAAAGGAGAAGAAACTCATCCCACAGATGGGATCTTATAACTGCTCACAGCTGAGTTTATAACGGGAACACAGCAGGTATTCCCAGCACAGAATTTGTGTTTGTTGAGTTTGCACAAGTTTTTTTACCTCTCCTTATGTAAATTTCCAGCCCTTCTAGTCACAAAAATAACCCTTTTGCCACTACACAAGACAAACATTTCAAAAGGAAGAAATAAGAAGAAAACTTCTTAAAGATATAGATAACCACAGACTCCAGAAAATCTGGTTCTCAGCACTGCAGTTGGCGGAAGGTGAAAGATAGCAAGGGCTGGGAGATTTGACTGTCGTTCCACAAATCCATTTTATAAACTCCCAAAATATATAAAAATCAAAGTCTCTGCACATTTTTTCAAACCAATGACCAGGACAAATCCAAAGATTTTACACACACACCAGATAAAGTCACTGGGAGGCTACAGGAGATAAACAGAATGAGGGACAGACTGACCAGTTAACTCCATGTGGGAAAGACAGACAATAAATGTGAATCCACAAGAATCCACCAACCTTTGAGTTCTGTAACACACCACACACGTACAGCACGTTGTGCTTTCTGGGAAAGGAAAGGAGGGAGAAGCTGCAGCTGAAGCATGTTCTGCCTGAACTCAGAAGTCAGACAGATCCCAGCAGACAAGAAGTATCTGCATGACAAGGATAAAAATCCACCCCAGTAAATAAAAAGCCAAACTGCCATCTTTGCCTGCTCTTAAGCCACCCACCAAAACCTGGTCTGCTCTAGCTGGAAAATAGCACTGATTCCACAACAGAATCTAAATAGATTTAGATTTTCATAGAATTCCTATGAGAAACTACAAACCTCTTACAGGTTCATACCACCTTCCACTGCACTTCATCACCTCAGCAGCTAAGTCTCATAAACTAATTATTAGATGGATGTGAAATGGGAAAAACAACCCCCAAAGAATTAGTGCTATTCTCACTCACTATTCTTTCTCTTTCGGCAGCAGCTTCCATTTATCTTCATACAACGGTGTTTTCTCCTTTTACTATATACATACTGTTAATTAATTTAGAAACAATATACTGGCAGTCAGTAAAAACAACCTATAAACTGCTGCCTGTTGAAAGACCAGTCAAAATCCCCAGTTTAGATCAGTCTGCCTCCAACAAGAGGATCAAGGAAATTGACCTTCTCTGACCCAGAGATCTATCCATTTCTGAAATCTTATTACAATGTCCTCCTAATCTTCTTCAGCAAGTCTCATTTTTCTTCATTAATTATATATTAACAGAACTAAACTTCATATGTACAACGGAGAAAAAGGGAAATACAGTTCTTCAAAGGCACATTAATTTTTATTTTACAAGTAGAGTAGTCAGACCAGAAATATTTCAAGTTAAAGGGTGTAGGAAATCCCATGTTTAAATCTTTACACTGGCCTAATGGGTATTCAAAATGGCAGAAGAATTAAGCAAAAGACTATATTCCCAGTCTGAGATACTACACACCAAGTTACATCCCTCTTCCAAGCAGGTTAGGAGCAGGTTACAAGCCCTTGGAAATCAGTTCCTGACCAAACATTGTGAACTGAAGCAGCAATTTTGCTGTTCAAACCCAAGTGTGTGGAACACACCTGCCATCCCAGCTTCATTTATCCCTTAAGAACATAATATACCTTGACACCATTGTGTGGCACAGGAGTCACTCTAAAGCCCAGCTCCTGGTACAACTTTTAATAGTATGTTACCACTATAATTATGCCTTTCTAAAGGTAACTTCCAATAGGGAAATCAATTTAATTTCCAGGGCTGATGGGAGTATTCTTCCTCATACTTCATCAGTCTCTCCTGCTGCAATAGCAAGGATACCAAAGTGTTCCTATCTTTTTTCTCCTAATAAGTGGAGATTTTCTACATCTCCCATTTACAGGCCTGTTCCTCATGTCGTAACATGAGCTAGACAATTCTATAAAAAACAAGCTTTCATCAAAATTCCCAATTGTTTGTTACAACCACACCATGAATAAAGGAAAGAATTCTTAGTAAGCAATGAGGAAATGCATATATTTCTTTTTCTGTAAAGTTGCCAAGTGTCTTCTTTGGCAGTTACTATGCCTATGCATTATTAACACTGTTTAAATTCTGAATTTCTCCTTACGAGGAAACAAATTTCAGATGACACGTCTTGATTAACCAAAACAAATACACGTTACTACTTAACAAATCTACCTGTCTGCAAACTGCTAGTTTTCATTGAATTTAAGTTAACTTTAAGCACTCATTTAAAAATGGAATATACATGTTCAAAAAACAAATAAACAAACAGAAAACCTCATTAAACCCAAACCATGCAGCTGTGGTGTCTTGTTCTGTTTACCTATCACTGAATTAGTCACTTGGAAGAGTCCTTCCCAATCACCATTCCAACCCTTCTGCTTGTAAAAATAAATTTGGAAAGGGGACTGACAGTTCTACCCTTCATTTCCTCAAGAAAAAAAATGCATTACAGTGGGCAAAACTATCCAATCTCCTCTCTCCTAAGTTTCTTATTGGCAAAAGAAGAAAGATGGAAGAAGCCAAGATGGCATCTACCTCTGTCTGCTGCATGGAAAAGCTGGCAATGAAGTCTTACTCAGTAAGGTCCTCTATGGAAAAAAAATATAATAAAAAGACAACTAAAAGCAGGAAGAAAGATGGGCAAAATTGCAGACTCTCAAAGAAGCCAGAATAGATGCTAAAAAAATAGCATTTACTTCCTGGAATAGACAAGAGTCGTGAAAGAGTAGAATAGTACCAGAGTAGAACTGCATCTTGAACCAAGACTAGGAGCTTCAAACCAAAGTCCAAAATAGCTAAATTGTATTTCTCTATAGAACTCATGCTACGCTGGCAACATACTTGTTACCAAATATTCTTAACTGCTTAGTGTTTATGAGGATTTAAACACTTTGCATAACATTAGCCACTAAGATAGTACTCTGATTTTTTTCCTAAATGCCCTTAATACTTTGAAGAAAACAAAAGTAGAAAGTCCCGAGCAGCCTAGTCAAAAGGTAAACACAAACTTACAAAAACCAGAAACCTAAAGAATGAGTATTTACAACTATTTTTTTACTCTGGTAGTATTTGCTAGCATACAGGCTACACATGGCATTTGTTTTTAATCTCTCTACCAAAGCAGCCTTAATCTTTTTAACACGTCCTTTCTGTACCTGCAAAATAATTTTGGTTTGTTTTTTTAGCAATATCCACTTTGAAACAAAGCAATCAAAACAAAACATTTAAGATTTGTATCTACTCCTCTTTACTTGCAAATAAATGTGCACTTGACTTGTATGGATTTCAAGTCACTTTCCATGAACCTGTTCCTACCTCAACTGCAACATCTCCCACTCTCATTTTTTCCTATTACTTTTCTTGCTTAGCTGCTTAAAGCCTGCAATTTAACCTCAGTGAGAGGTTGAATAAGTTCATATTTATGCCCCAAACACCAAAGACTTTGCTATGCTGGGTTTTTTTCTTTTAAAGTTAAAGGTTTTGTTCCCTGATGGACCAATGTAAATACAGCTAATGTATCAGCGCGAGGAAAAAAAATATTCACAATTTTCTTGTATTTTCATTCTGATTTCAAGACCATGCCTGCTGCATGAATGACAGTCCATATAAACCACAATTGTGAGAAGGAAGGTTAAGGTTTAAACAACCTGCAGTGAACAATATACTTGATCCCATTACAGTGAATTACCCCACAGACATTCTCTTCCAGGCATACGGAAAGAAATAATGTCAAATGCTTCATTACAACATAAAATATATGATTTTACAAGCCTGCTAAGATATATTCTGCAATATCATAGTTTGGGAGCTGCAGGTAGAAAATATCCCAGAGCAGAATACGCAATGCATTCTATGGGCATTAATTTCTTTCTTGATAGTTCAAAGTAAAACCAAGAATTATAAATGAACTCTGAGAAGAGAAAACCTGCAACCACAAAATGAGAATTCAATTCAAGGTTACAAGAGATAAACTCTTTTCCTCTCTTTTAATTTAAAAGAGACAAATTATGCATTTGTTCCCCATTGCGGCTACTCGAGCTTGTCCATTTCATTTCATGTAGAGCTTTGCTCTTGACAGTCTGTGGGGTCAAAAAATAAGCTCTTTCTTAGTGGCTGCCATTTATTTATTTATTTATTTATAAACATTATATTGCAAACCTGAAAGCACTCAACCCTTTTTCTAAGGCAAAGGTCAACTTTAATTTTACCCTGCCTCTTACCAAAACCTACTTACAAAGGGAAGATCAGATAGCTCAGGAAATTGGTAATGAGATACAGTGGTTTTCATCTCTAGGTCACTAATTCTAAATTGACCAAGGTCAACAGTAATCAAAAGTCATTAGCATTTAATGATCCTTCAGTGCCCTGTGAGAAAGAAGCTAGTGATCTTCGTGCACTTCAGAAAAAACACCACTACAATCAGCACTCACATGCTGCCTACTTCAAGTGAGAGGTCAGATCAGATGACTACAGACAGAACTTCCAATCTTGCAGACAGATCTTGCCTCTGTAGACAAACCTTTATACTAATTTTAACTTGGCTCAGAAACCATTATTTTCAAACTGAATAGTTAAATTAATTCAGGCTCTCTGAGGGGCAGGCTGTGAGCTGCCTGGTCCTGCTCCTCCATATCAGCAGTTCCCAAAGTTCTTTGTTCCCCTATACACAGTAAGACTGCAAAATGCAAATGCAAACAGACCCTTCATCAGAGAGCAAAGTTCTCACTGGTGAGAGCCAATGGCACCAGAAGTAACTACTCCATGAGTATGCACAGGGGAACTGCATCACAGTTGATTATGTTGGTGTATAATTCAAGGACTACATTTTTCATGTGCAGGTAACCTACATTCACCACGTCAAACCGTTGTGTTGAAGCTCCAAGTGGGACAGAGGAGGGCGAGAGGATTTTGCTATGGTGCACAACCACACCTGTTCTGTGGCCTGCACACTTCAGTCCCCCGGGGACTGTCATGGTAACAGCACCTTCAACAAGGGTAAGGGAAACAGAGGAGACTTCTGGAAAGCTTGGTTAGGTGTTGTCATGGAAAACGACATCATGCCAATCCATTTTACGTGTAGAGAAGGTTACGGAACATACAGCTTACAAGTCCACAGCAGATCAGCAACCCGTGTGTTTACAGCAGAGCATCACAGCTGGCAGCATTCAGTATGTTAAATAGGAAAAGTCTGGTACAGCTTCTTGTTCCCACTGCATTTTAAATTACAGAAGAGGAAAATCATGCCAGTCAAAGAGGAACAGGTCAGTACATTGGCAAACCAAGCACTTGATAAGAAATACATTCTCAGCCACAGTGGCTCTCACCTCTCAAAAGTGAGAATTAAACTAATGAGTAACAACTCTTGCAGTGCTTTTACAATTTTCACTAACCCCAGTTTTTAGATATGAGAGACCAATTGCTGCTAACCTGAGCCTATTCCAAATAGTTCAAGGAATGGAACCAGACATGACATCCATTAAACTGCACTGTCCTTTCCCACACATTAGAAGCAGTGGATCTTGTTACTTGCCCTTAACTTTGTTTCCAGACTCTCCCAGCACACACAGCCTCTATTTGAATCCACAAGGACACAAAGATGTTCCCAAATTTTTATCTTATCCACTGCTTTAGAAAATCAGATTTATTTTCCTTTGCTGCAAATAGTTCAGTCACACTTGCCTTCCACAGCAGTCAGTCATGCTTCATTATTTCCACCAGTTTCTCCTCCTCTTTACAACTGAATGGCAGCTACTGCACCATCATGAATTTTCAAGACAAACACATACATACTCCTCAAGTTCTGGTTTCAGAATATATTTTTGGGCCTTAAGATGTATTTGTCTGTCGGTGTTAGGATATCTTAAATGTTCTTCTTTACAGTAACTCTGTGACACATCAGAACTGCAGCAGAGAAGGAAACTAAGGAAGTGGCAAGTAATCAAACAGAACAGCATAATTAAGGCACTGTACAGGATAAACATAAATACTCATTAGTTTTATGTATTATGAACTTTTATATAGTAAGACAACCTTTACTTTTTCTTGGTATACGTGGGGTAGTATCACTTTGGTCGCGTAGAAGTGTAAAGGCAAAAGGCAAAGAGCTCTAAGGAATCCTCACACCTCTCAGACAAGCAAACATGCCACCTGCCTGAAGAGCTGCTTTCTTTTCATACTCTCAGAAAACCCTTGCAACCAAGCAGGGAGACAGGACAGTTCTAATTCCAGAGAATGTGTTTTTTTAAAGAAAATTACTCCTTTAAATTGCTTTGGATGTGAAGAGGAGAAAATGTAGCTAGAGTGGTCATGGAGTGTAACCTGGTACATAAATATCCTGTCACAGAAGGATGTTATCAACAAGTCATTCAGCCTGGTATTAAAGTGGTACATGATCCTCTAGTGAAATATTTATTCAGGGTATCAGGTAATCTTAGGGTACAGGCAACAGGGCTGGAGAAGCTGATGTCTCAAGATACCTTCCAAATCTGTTTGTTGCCGTTCTTCACCCCACACAGCCAGGACAGTCAGCAGATACTCACAGACTGCCAATCAGCTCCCCAGTGTTTTAAAATGCAAACGCTTTCCAGACATTGGACTCGCTTGGTTTTCACGGCAGCTTGCCGAGTTATCAAACAGAGAGGGCTGCAGGATCAGAAGACAGATGAGCCAGGCCCCAAAAATGGGAAGTTTGCAAATATGAATGATGTCTTACTTAAGCCTCCCTCCCTCAGTTCTCCGACACACATATAAAGTGCTCTTGTAACCAAGGCAGGGGATTGGAATTCAACTTAATGGCAGAAAACACAACTGATGACTACTTCCACCACAAAAAGGTTTTAATCTTTTCTTTCCAAGATTCCCATCTCTTACTTCCCTCTTTTGCCTCTTCTATCAGCCCTTTGAGATAGAAACTGCTGCTTTATCACTTATTTACAGAGTGCCTCACAAAACAGAGCTTCCACGCCAGCTCAGATATCTGAACATTTGTAAAACAGAACATCAGACAGTGAAGTCTGAGGAGTTACCAGAGACAGGGTCAGGGCAGAATCATCTTGAATTATCAGAGAATGCTAATGCTGGGCATAAACAATATCCTGCTGCAAAACTCATTTGCACAAGTTTCTACAACAGGTGATCTAAATTTCTTCTGACAGCATAACACATGGCCTATCTTCACCAGACCTCTGTTTTAATTGAGCCTAGCCTAGCACTGCTGCTTTCATCGTAACTGTTTGGTAAATTTAGAAAAAAAAAAATTGCTCACAAGCTCTAACAAGCAAGTGGCCAAAACATAAAAATTACTGTTGCAACTTGCATCTTCTTCCCCCAGCCTTAAAGGGCAAGCTAAACGAATGCCATGTTGCTTCTGGAAGGTGTTTCCTCTGGGGCAGAGCTGAGGATCCCTGGCAGGGAAACACAAGGGAAGTTACTGTGCAGTTAGCTCCAGTGTACTTACTGTGGGGGATTTAAAAGGGGAAAAAAGAACGAAGTACCGCAGTCTACATTCAACTTTGGCAATCCTGCAGAACTTACACCAAGTGAAGGCCCTAAGAGATTTGATTTGCAAAGCTAAATTACCCATTAAACCCCAGACACTGTGCACTGTGACATCCTACACATACACTCTGTAGGAAACAGTGATAACAGTTCTCTCCCACTAAAAAAAAAGCTATTTTGAGCCTAACTCTGGCATAGAAGTTAAGTAACGCCAAATAGAGTATTGTACACCTATAACCCAGCACTACCTCTCTACCAAAAACAATCAAAAAAACCCAGGGCACAGATTAAAATTTAACACACAGATCACATGCTGAAAACAAAGTACGGTGAGGACTAACAACACGGCAAAAAACCTGCACCAGCACTTCTCAGATGAGACTGCCTGTTGAATTAGACATGTTAGTAATCACAGTTTAGGAACACTTAGGTATCTTAACCTCAATTCAAACTTTTTCTCTAGCTCACAACAACCCAGTACTCCCTCCTGTTTTAAAATGCTTCAGCACTCAGGAAACACCAAATGAACTGAATTCATAAACCTCAAAGTTCACAGGCGGCTCTCTCAAAACACAAAGGAAAAAGGTGAACTGTAAAGGTGAGGGCCCTTACTTGAAACTAGCGCACCTTCAGACACAGGTACCTCAGGAAGTTCGGCCAACAGCGTGGGGAAGGGAGGTGGCATTTATGCAAAAGCGGGTGCAGCTATTAACTGTGCCTCTGAGAAGTTTACCGAATTAATGCTTAAAGTACTTCTTTTATAAAAGAAGCTCTACTTTAAGCAGGAGAAAAGCGCCAAAGCCCAACTTTTGGGAACGCGTCCGGGTGAAGGCTCCAGCCTGGCCACAGCCGGGTCCCGGGGCTCCTCCCGAGCCCGCTCCGTCGAGTCACCACCGGCACCGCCGCGAATCCACCCCGCTGCTGCACAGAAGGCGACCGAGGGGACACCAACATCCCCCGCGGACACGCACCGCGACTCCGACCAGGCAAAGGCCGTGCCCGGGGGGCTCTTTGTGCGGGAGAGCCGGGCGGCTCCGCTCCCCTCACCGACCGCCCCCGCCCGCGCTCCGCGAGTTCCGCGGCGCTGCCGGCACACTCAGGTGCGGCCGCCCCGCCCCGCCCCTCACGGCGGCGCCTCCGCGGGGCGCGGGGAGCCCGTTCCCCGCCG
>VZRV01007639.1:188480-339931 GCA_013398115.1 Falcunculus frontatus
TCGGGAGGGTTTTCCACCCAAAAAATGCGGCACCGCTCTGTGAGAGGGCACTGGAGTCACCCCCCACACCTCACCATGGGATCCCGGCGGCAGCGGAGAGTTGGGATTTCACCTGCGGATTGAGTTGGGAAACAAACCAACACCTTTTTTTTTTTCCCCCCCCCAATTAGAAATCACATTACTGCCCGAAGTTGTAGCATATTCATACAGCCCAGACTTCTGATTTCACCTTCGAACGAAGTTGGGAGACAACCTAACTACACCTGTTTAAAAAAAAAGTCAAAATCCGCTTCTTTTTTTTTTTAATAAATTAAAAATTCTTTTAGTGCCTGAAGTTGAAGCTTATTCACACTGCGCATATGAGATGAAATAAGTTTTTTACATTATTATATTTTTTAAAATAAATTAGAAATGACCTTTTTTTAAAATTAGAAATCCCATTAGAGTTCAAGCATTTCATGGCTTATTGCAACCAACCTGTCTGAGGATTTGCCCTCTAAGCAAAAAAGTGATTTGGTTTTTTGTGCATGCACCAATATCTCTGAAGAAGACAGCTCACCCTTCCCTTTAGACAGCAGCTTTGTTAGATTAAAAGCTATAAGGAAAAAATATTTGGTAGTTGAAATCTTTGTGCTTGTTCATCCACTGTTATTCACAACCTCCAAGCAAACAAAAAACAAAACCACCAAAATCCTCCAAACAAACAAACAAACAAAACCCCAAAAAACCACAATCAAACAAACAACCCCCAAACCCAACAGCTTACAGGAGAAACTCCTCAGGCTGCAGCAGCCAACGTTTTGTCCCAGGGCCAGCAACAGGCAGCCAGAGGGAAGAAACACCCTTCCCCCTCACATTTATTTGTTTTTTCCCAAATAAACTCAATCACACAAGAAGAGATTAGTGCCACACATCCTTCCTTGCAGGAGCTGTTCCTCTCCTGCTGCTCATAGGGTGGCCAGGTTAAAAAAATGACAAAACACAAAAAGCCAACCAAAAAACCCAACCCCAAACAACAAAATTTTTTATTTCTTAGCTGCTGAAGAAATAATCAAGAGGGATGGAGCATTTTCAGGACCAGCACCCAGGATTATTCAGGAGCTTCATAAATAAGGGATTTCTCATAATGCTAGTGTATGTAGCCACGTGGGAAATTAAAATGCATTGCTAGCATTTATTTTTAAAAGCATAGCAAAAGGCTTTGCTTCAAGCTCTAGGGCAAGTTTGGGTTTGGTTTTTTTTTATTATTTTCCCTCTGAAGAAACAATTATTTCTGGAATTGCTGCTGTGTTCCAGCTTTAGTCTCCCGTGAACACTCATTACCTATATTATATACACATTATTCTAGCAGATACCTTCACAATGTGAAATTAGGCATATCTGTGGATAATCAGCACTTTGCTTTTCCCATTTTAATATTTTAGCTATTGAAACAGAGAAGAAACCAAACAGCAACAATAATGACTGTACACACACACACACTTTATAGTTGTTATGGATTTTACCAGCAAAGCATGCGCTTTAAATTACAGTGTGTAAATGATCATTTAATTGGGGCTTGGGAAGCCAGCAAAATACTCGTCTGAAGTGAACTTCAACATGCTGCAGGAAAACACTGCAATTTTCCATCCTTTTTGCAGACTAAAGGTAAAAGGCCCTTTTGCAATGGGAGTAATTTAGATGGGCAAGTTGTGGGAAGAAGCATTTTCCTGCAGGTTAGAGGAGGTTATTCTGCAGCCTGATTTTGAAATCCCACAGGAGGAAAACAAATTCTGGTTTTAATCCCAGCACGCCCAGGAGTTAAAAGGTGAAGTTCTAGAGCAAGATAATCTTTAAGGTCCTTTCTAACTCAAGCCTTTCTATGGTTCTATGAATTTTCTGCACGTACACTTCTGAGTGAGAGGCAATCAGGGACTGCCCCGATTGGAGACTCCACTCAATAACATTTGTTTTGCTTGTTTTGGGCTCCTCCTGCATTTCCAGCCCAATTTTTTTGGCAGTGCAGAGGGGTTTGGACCATGACTACCTAGCTTCCCCCAAGGAGCTCCAGGCCCTGATTTAATACCAGTATGCACATGGAATTAAACTCAAGCAGCCAACACCACCCTGGAGCAGACTTGGCACACTGGGCTGAAGGTGCAGGACACTGTACACAGCACTGGAGCACCAGTCCCAGCCCATCCTCAGCCCTCTTCCCTGGCAGGGACTTACGGACATGGAATGACAGGCGACGTTGCTCCTTGTCTGCATGGTCCAGCTCAAACCCACCCTCACAGTGCTCACACCAAAGCGCTGCTGTTTGGAGCTGCAGTCTCTCCTCTTCCTCCTGCCCTTGCACACCCAGTGGTCATTCCCTGCTTCAAAGCATTTAGACCTGTCTGAGAAGCACGCCTCACTGTGTTTCTCAGGGATGTTTTTAGTCCCAAGCACTGCAGTTTGCTGACAAGTTTCAGCTCAACTCCAGAGCACATGAGCCACCAGATAAGCCAGACCTGGCCAGAGCTGCAGCACTGGGCCGCCAAAACCATTTTCCGGCAGAGGAGTTAAAGTGCCAAGCTCATGGTGCTGCTGAGTGTTTGATCTCTCCTTGTGCTGTCACCCTCCGGGGTGACTCTATACATAAAATACGTATAAAACAGCTCATGAGGAAAAGGAGCCATAGCCCAAGAGCAGCTGCAGAGAAGGTCTTTGGGGCACTCCTTCATGGCCTTTGTCCCAGCCCAGGTTTCTGGACAATATCCAGCATTGCCTATGGCAAACTAAGGGCTGTACTACCAGGGAAGGTAAAACTGAACCAGCTGAGTTTTGGGGAGAGCTGATCAAAGGATTTTAGCTGGTGTTTCCAGAGCCATTTGAGTGGGATAGGTTCTGCTCCGTGGTGGTAGTAAAAAAAGCCAAGTATTTGTATTGAGTCACGTTCACACTCATCCTTTCTTGTGTCACGGGTCTATTTTCCAGGTATTGAGCAGTGCTTTCCAAAGGCTTACTAACTTGAAGAGCCGTTTAAATATTCATTTTCCAGTTGAACTTGCATGCTGGGTAGGTTCTTCCGAGTGCTCCAGGGTATAATTAGTTCCTCCAAAAGCAGCTTCCTACCAGACACTTTGCTAGAGCTGACCACGTTTCCCCTCCACATCTCCCCTCCTCCCCAACCTCTTAAAGCTTCACTGAATTTCTGTGCACAGCCTCCCACAAAGGTTATCATCTTATGTTTAATAGTGGGGAAAAAGACAGCACATGAGATTTACTGCAAATGGAAGCCATTACTGGAGCAGTTATCAAATGAAAGAACAATATAATAATGTCTAGTCATAAAGATATGAAGAGTTGCCTGTCAAAGGCAAACACCTGACTTGTAAAATTAGCCTGTGCAGCTGCTGGAAGCTTTTGGCAGGCAGGATGAGATCCTTGCAGCACATGGCTAAGTACCCAGGTGTTTTGCAGCTATATAGGCTGGAAACTGGGCACCCAAACTGGGACCAGCTGGAGGGGGATGCGTCGACATCCCAAGGCCACAGGATATTTACATGAAGCAGAGCCAGGGGGATCAGCTCAGTGCCATCCCAAATATCCCCAGTGGGGTTATAGCATCCGCTGGGTTGATTCAGGCATCGGATGCCTCTGAAAGCCAAACCCGTTATCTCCAGCTGTAGCTCATTGAGGCTGCTGACCCCAATTTTTTGGTTAAGTATTAACTAACTAATAGCAGATGGTGTTGAATTTTGTCTGCCCCTTGACCCATAAGGTCAGGTCCCACAGGCTGTGCAAGTGCCACTAGAAGATGCTGATTTCCAGTCCAGTGTATTGACACAAATGATTTTCCTCGTCTTTCCCAGCCCTGCCCTCCTGCCAAGAGTTGGGGCAGAAACCCTTTGAGGCTTAACCGAACGGTCATTAACCTTTCCAAAATAAAAATACATGGACAAGTGGGTAACAGTGTCCATCCCAAAGGAGGGAAGTGTTGTATTAGCAGAGGGATGTTGACTCGCTCCTATGTGAGACCTGACATCTCCTATCAAGCACTGTCCAGCCTCTCTCACCACACGCACTCAGTTCTTTCCCCATCCCCCAAAAAAATCACTTTCAGCAGCACAGTCAGTTCTCACAAGGCCTTTTCCACCAGACACAGTTTCTGTATCAAGCTCCTAGACTCCATTACAAGAGCTTGTGCTTCTCCTGCAGCCCTTATAGCTGGAATTTGTCATCCTTAGGCCCCAAGTGCAACAGTCCAGGTGCTTTTTAGCCTTTTCTCATCTATCTCAGGAGGGTCTGTGATCCCTGTGGCAGCCAGAGGCACTGCCTCTCTATTTGGTGAGTGCAGTGCCACTTCTTTTGGTGCCTGGGTGTGGAAGTGTTGGCCCCCGTGTCTTGTAAAACAGTTTCAGACATGGAAAAAAGCCTGGCGGGAGCTGTCCCAAAACTGGCTGCTGATGGAGATGGTCAGCTTAGCCTGACCATGGAGAAAATCCCATCACAGCCTTGCTAGCAATACTTGCTTTTAGATAGCATGATTGATTCCTGCTGTCTTTAGCCAAAGCTAGAGAGCTTGAGAAGGAGCTAAGTCCCTGTAGTAACTTCAGGAGCATCTGCACTTCTCAAACATGCCAGACTAAGGCATTTGGTGCAAGTCAAGGGGTCCAAACCCCAAAAAAGCTGCTTTTCAGCATCGTCTTTTGGAGACAGAGCTCAAAGGTTGTCTCAGAGACTAAAAAGTAGGGAGGAAAGCTTCCCTTAACTTGAAACTTTGTCTCAACCATCCCAACTACAGAGAGACACCTTTGTCTGAATGCCAGGTGAACAAACCTCTGGTTCCATCAGTAAAAAATAGAAATAAAAAGATGAGACACTTTTTTGTTGTTGTTGTTGCCATGATCAAGGAACCACAATCGGTGGTCATGTTTTTTTTTATTTCTAGTGGGGTTGTCCATCAAAAAGGAAAAGATGGGAACCCGAGGTTTTCCAGGTCTGGCTGGGCTGCAGCAGACCTGTGGTTTTCCCCCTGACCTTGGGAACACAGAGAATTAAGATGTCTGCTCCAGTCCTTGATGAGTATCACCTCCCAAAATCTGTGGGTGTTCAAGCCTGCCTCAAAGTCCTTGGAAATAATAACTGGGAGGGTCTCTTCAAGCAGCTGCTTGCGGGATGTGATGAAAGAGCTGCACAAGTTCCCCCAGTTTCTGGCTGCTCCAGCCCACACAGGCTTAACTTGCTTCTGAGCTCTGATGATGAAATAAGCTGGTGCTTAACAGAAAAACTAGAAAGGAGAATGATTATTGAATTTTACTGCAAAACCCCAAGGCAGGATGAGGAGTAGGATGTAAAAATGTTCAAGGAAATTAAACCAGCAGTAGGGAAGGGCAGAGTGTTAATAGCAGCAGCCTTAATTATCCCAACTTACAATGGGTGCAGCCCATAATAATTTTCAAGTATCATTCAAGTGATCACAACAAGTTTGACCCACCTCTTCTTAAATACAGTGCTGTAATTATTAATAGTCCTGTATTATCAGGAGCTGCCGGAAACAACAGCTCAAGTCTGTTTTTGCAGAGCAAAAGACTCGTGCAGAAATCTCGCCCTCGGTGATTTTGTGCACGTGGGCCGTGAACCAAGCAGGAGGCAGAGGGTGTGCAAAAGGGTGCACACAGCATCTACACAGCGTGTGGCAGGGGGCATGGATGAATCTTAACCTCCTACAAAGTGACTTGAGGAGATCATATGTGCCTTGTTTCTCCACCAGAGATATCCACTCACTCTTCCCCATCCATCCCCTTTGCATGTTTTTCGATGGCAGTGTATTCATGGGGTGGGTAGTCCGACCTCAGCTCCATGGGGAGAGCTGGTAGCAGTGATATTCACTGGCTTTGCCTCCTGCTGAGTAAGTGTGTGTTTTTTAAACCCATCCGTTCGGTGCCTGGAGGGAGAGGACAGGCTCCCTCTGTGCCTTGATTCTGTGCGAGAGGGTGGCTTAGCCCTGAGTGAGGCATCTTGAGAGCTGTGACCATCTGGCTGTCATTAGTTTGACTTGATTTGATGGAAATGGACAAATGCAACAATTAGTATCGCAAAAAACTCCTAATTAAAAAAAAATAAAGGAAAAAAGATGATGGTGATTGAGGATGGATTTTTTAAAAATTGTGTGCATGACATAAAAAACCCACATTAATTAAAATCGAGGCATTTTTTATTCGTAGAATCATGAATCATTTAGGTTGGAAAAGGCCTTTATGATCATAAAGTCCAGCCACTAACCTAATATGGCCAAGCCCACCCCTAAACCATGTTCCCAAGCTCTACATCTACATGTCCTTTAAATCCCTCCAGGGATGGCGACTCCACCGCTCCCCCAGGTAGTGGGTTCCATGCTTAGCAACCCTTTTGGTGAAGAAATTTTTCCTAATAACCAATGTTATCCCCCCCTGGTATAACTTGAGGCTATTTCCTCCTGTCCTATCAGTTGTTACCTGGGAGAAGAGACAGACTCATTTTCAGGCAGTTGTAGAGAGTGAGAAAGTCTCCCCTGGGCATCCTTTTCTCCAAGCTGAACACCCTCACCTCCCTCAGCTGCTTCTCACAAGGTTTGTGCTCCAGACCCTTCACCAGCTCCGTTGCCCTTCTCTGGACACGCTCCAGCCTGTCCTCAATGTCTTTCTTGTTTATGTTTTTATTCTTGTACTGGTTATCTTATTCTTGCATGAGGGCGTTCTTTTGTTAATGATATTTGTTTACAGTATCCTTGTATCTGTTAGTCTCATTTTGCAGCAAGCTGCTCCAGGGTCCCTGAACCTGCTGACAGCTCATATCTTTGGGCCACAGCCCTTCAAGTCCTCCACTCTCTGTTCCCCTCTTCTCTCCTCCTGAGTTGGGAAGCCACAGGGTGGCAAGTGCTTTGAATGTGATGGTCCTGCCATAGCACCACCAGTACGTGGTGCTGCCACCAGCCCCTGCCTGGGGGGAAGAGGGATGTCCACCTTTTTATCCATTTCACAATAAAACCCACAAAATTAGTTTTAAAAGGCCACGTAGCAAAGAGGATTAATGAACCTGAAAATGAAACCGAGTGGTTTATGGGGCTTTATTCTCCTGCAGTCTCCTCTGGTTCAGCCAGTGAACCAAAACCCCATTATTTATGGAGCTGAACTGAGTTGCACCAGCACTCAGGAATTAAATGCAATTAAATATGTGTATGCAGCCCAAGAGCAAGGTGATTTCTCTGCGAGTTGTCTTGCTGTGTATTAAGAGTTGCTGCTGGTGGGCTTGTCACCGAGTTACATTATTTCCCCTGAGATCAAAACAAATCAACATTTTCCCGCTCGGTGTTTTTGAAGATGATGTTTCAGTAACAGCTGAACAGCAGGGTCTGGAAGAAAACAGGATTATAGACAGAATATTAAAGGAGGAAAAATTCAAAGACTATAAAAACTCAAGGAGAGGAGATGGAACAAATTTTTTTTTTTTTAATTTATTTGGTTTAAAAAAATACCATATGTGTTTTCTCATGGTCAGAATTTTAATACAAATGCAGCATTCCCCTGCAAATTATCAACCCAAAGCAATTTGATAAAACCAGACCAGAATATGGCCAAAGAGATGAGAAAAAAGAAGAGCAGGAGATTCAGAACTAAGGGGACCAACCTCTAAACATGCCAGATTTCTTGTTCTGAAGGAAAAATCACAAGAAAAATATAACTGCAGGCTCTCAGGATACATTGCAGAGTGTACAGTTCTTCCATTTAGGGAATAACCAGGACATTATATTGCTGTTTTTTTCTTTGATTATACACACTTCTGTAAGAGGTCAACATCTTAAGATTATCTTTTTTTGTACAATGTTCTGGGAGCACTTTTGCTGTGTCTTTCCTCTGTCAATTTTCAGCTTTCCTCTCCTGACAGCTGCTGGCTTCCCTAAATGAAGGACAGGCTTTTCTGCAGTGAAAGATGCTTTTTCCTTTAGGAAAAAAAAGACAAAACACAAAACCAGCAGGGGGATATGATTGTTCTCATCACCTGTAGACAGATATATTGCAATTTTTATTTGGTGTTTCAAGGATATGATGAAAAGTCCAGTTTGCTCATCTGGGTTTAGTGGAAGAAATTGAGCTGGTTTTCTGCAGGTGCATGAGAAACTGTGGGAATGAGGATCCTCACGGTCTTTGGCTTGACTGATACCCACAGGGGACATCCCTCTTTGGTCAGGACAGTCTCCTATCTCTTGGACTGCCTGGTCCCTATAATCAGTGTGCTCCCAGGGTTTTACAGGACTGGAAACCACTGGAGAAGATGGGGCAGGCTCTTTGCTGGTGCAAACAGCAGGGTCTCTCTCAGTTTTTAGGGTGATCACTGCTCACACCATGCAATTATCAGCTCTATTTTATCTCACTGGGAGCAGGATAGGTCTTGGGATCAGCTTCAGCCTGGGGGTGCTGTGCTAGCAATGCAAGCTTCAGTTGTTATTTAATAATAAGTGGCTGCATGTGTGACTTTTATCATCCTTAATGCTCTTGTTTGCAAACCTCTTCGTCAGATTTGGTGTGAGATGCAAATATCCTTTAATTTGATCAAATAAGCAATAAACCCCATCTGGCTCAGCTGGTCCAAGCACCCTCCACCCAGAGCAGCTGTACTGCTTTCCACCTGCAGAGATTTTGGCCTGAGTTTTGCTATAGCTGAGCCCCAGACAGTAAAAGCTAACATTGATTTTCAATTCTCCAAGTAACAAAAAATGGATTTTTTTTGTTCTTCCATGCAGGCAGGCAGAAGAATGTTACCACCAGAGTAGCTTTACTTAACATGAAACTGGGCTAATCACCCTCTGGCAGCCTGCAAGGTAAAGAGCATGGTCCCACAGAAATGTGGGAAAAAGCCCCAAACTCACATCCCATTGAAATGTTTCCTCATCATGTAGAAATGCCATTGATTTGTGTCTTGGACCTACCTGAGAAGAAATTAACTCTACCCTAGCTGAAACCAGGACATAATTCCTCCCACATGTTTTCCTGGCATGACAGGGCCTACATTTCAAGCTATTTTCCCACTGTATATGCATAACATAATGTGTCCCACCTGGAACACATAGAAAATTAGTTACCTGTCTTTCCGTGTTTCTATCAGAAGTATCTTAAAATTTTTAAAGCTTAAAGATGACTGAGATCCAGGACAACGGCAGAAAATACCAGAGAGCATCAGTATGTCCAAACTTACGTTTTTGATGATTTTATAAATAATTCTATTTAATTAAAAACTCCCTCCTTAGCTCCCAGTGTCGGGCTATTTATGGATGGTGGGCGAAGGAGAAGCTCCTCTGACAATCTTGTGTATCTCTTTTGCATTTTCAAGATTTCTCCACAAATATTCATCCTAGTGTGTGTTAAAGCAGCCTATTTTTGGTCTCTTCTCATAGTAGGATCTTATTAATTTATTTCAAAGAATGCAACAAGTAATAGTAATGAACACCATCAGCTAACATCTGCTGCACAGGACCCAGTCACCAGGCCCAGACTGCAGGTGGGAAACTGAGGTGAAAGATGATAAAAAATGGTAGGAGCAGGGCAGAAGCAGACCTGGGGGAAGTGCTGAAGCCTTGCCACTATAAGCTGCCTCTGCCCATGGATGACAACTCCAGCCAGCTGAGGGGTGACTTCCTTCCTGGACAGCAAGATCTGCAGGTTTGGTATGAATTCAGCTAGAAAAATACGTGACATAATGAGTGACTCCCTCATGCCAAATTCGGCTTAGAGGTCTCCCACCAGATCAGTGATAAAGTTCTTCTCCTAAATTAGCCAGATCTGAAAAGGGCAAAGCCCTACTGTGTACAGCTCCCATTGTGGCAGGAGACAACACGTGCATCTCCAGGAAAGAATATTTTCATCATTAGGATAAACTTGAAACTGAGTTTTATTCATGTAATCAAAACATCTTTGATGATTCACTTCCCATCATTCCTGCACAGTATTCAGGCTATAAATAGCTGTGTTTTAGGTATAAAAGACTTGCAGACCGTCCTTCCCATAGTCTTCAGCGTGACAGAACAACTCCAGCAGGGTTAGTGGCTGCTGGGTATAAAGGGAATATCAGTCATACCTCATTTATCATCAGGTATCCAGGCTGGATGGATCTGTCAGGATACATGGGGATCAGTACCAGGAGGGACCCTTTCATCCTGCAGTGAGGCATTCAGGGTGAGGACAGATAACTGGTGAAGTATTTCCTAGCTGGTCACCCAAGGACAAGGAGCATTTGAAAGGGAGCTGGAGCTTTCCTTGGCCAAATACTCATTAGAGGGAATGAAGAGAAATAAACGTGCAGTGAAAACCTTCTCTAAAATAGTGATGTAGCCTGCATAATCTTTATAAATGCACTGGCTAAGAAAACTGATTTCCTCTAAGTGTGTGATAATGGAAAAGTACCAGAGGTTTCAGATGAAGGTCAGGTGAGTTCTGGTTCGGGGGAAGATTAACTCCACTGCAGCTGGGAGTCTTTAATGAAGCATCTCCCATTTAAGACAGCAGACACAGGGCTCAGCAGCAGCCTTGTCATCCCAGCTGCTTTGGATGTGAACCTGAGCATGCAATGCAAATCCTGATATCCCTGAGAAAACTCCTTATGTATCCACAGCAATGGCATGGTCCTGTTGGCCAAGTCCTTTGTTAAAGAACTTGCTGCTGTGGGAGTTACCATAGAATCAAGGAATATCCTGAGCTGGAAGGGACCCACAAGGATCATCAAACCAACTCCTGTTCTGGGATGGGTGAAAGGTGGCACCAACATCCTGCTGCTTCCCAGGTGATAACTGTGTGTCTGGCGCCAGTAGAAAACACAAAGCCTCGTGGAGGGTCAAGGCAGTGGTTATGACAGCCAGATGTCCATGGTGCTGCCAAGCAAAACCCAGCCACAGCACTAAGTCATGCTCTTGAGCAGAGGACATCACACCGCAAAACATTGTGGTTGCTGTGGTGCCGGTGTTAGAGCTCAACGCTGCTTTCATGTATTGCTCACCCTTCATGAGTTTTCCAGCTTGAGCCTCTGGGAGTAAAAATAATACAGGACCTGATTCCTAGATGTAAAGTGGATGCTCTGCAGGGCTTAAGCAGAATGTGGCTGCAGCCAGCCGGTTTAACCAGTCCCTAAGAGCTGGGTGGTCTGAAAACACTGGGGTCGTACACAGCATGCACGGCACCTGCTGGGAAGTGTGTGCTGGCCAGATTCCTAAAGGCTTCCGCTGTGCTTTTGGCTCCTAATTACTGGTGATTTGAAGAAAACCATTGGATAAGATAAAGATTCACCTGCTCTGGGAAAAAAAAATCACAATATAGTTCAGATAATGGCAGTATTCAGGAAGACTTCAAGGATGCAGCCTCATGAGCTCCAAGACGGAGCAGCTTCTTATGGAATTAAAGAGCAACACTGGCTGCCCTGACAGCATGGGCTACGTGCAGTTTATCCCCTTTACTGTGGACATCCCGTTGCCACCCACCATCCTTGTCTCTCCCAAGATGCTGGGAATGGCCGTGGGTATGGAGCAAGTGCTTGCCCTGTGCCTGATGAGTGTCCATCAGCAGCAGATGGATAGGAAGGAGAAATCTGCGGGGAGATCAGCAAACTGATTCGGACACGGGACCAGGCACCCGCAGCCGCTCTTTGAGGAGCACGTTTGTACACGAGCTAACAACTCTGCTACACTTTCATACGTCATTAGGCTAATGGGCTGCTTAAATAGAGTCATCAATCATTTTGTTATTAAACCCCTTTGTGCCTGGCAACAAATTGATGGGAAACGAAAGCATTAGGAGGTTGTTTGAGGATTATAAAACAGTACTTGTAAAGCTCCCACTGCTTCGGTGGAAGGTGAAAAAGCACAGAGGAGCTAATTGATCGTGCCAAAACAAGCCTCCAAAAGTGCTGCGACTTAAATGGAAATAACCAATTGAGTTGCCTTTTATTTGTTCTGACATGCTCCAGACTTCCAAGCATACATTTGGGTCGCATTTGCAGCTTTTTCCTACAGATCCTGAAACTTGCAAATCTTAGGAAAAAACCTAAAAGAAAAGAAAAACGGAGAGTCTCATGAAGCCTGTAGTTCCAGCAGCTTGTACCTTAAGGAGGATGAACTGACAGTAGTCTCCTTATTTCAGAATTAAACCACAATATTCTTGCTCAGAACTTATTGAGTACCTAAAAAATTACATATTTCTGCTTTTGCTATTGAATATCTTTATTTCAATAACCAATTGCGGGGAGATACTCTAATAGTGCCCCACTTAATTCTGTATTGAAACTTTGCACTTAAACCACGAATAAAACTCTTCCGTCTCACAATCACATTGTTAAGTTTAACTTCCATATTATGGTCAGGGGTTTTTCAAGGAAACCACATTTTGTGCATCACATCCTGTATGAAACACATGTTGGCTTTTCCCAGGAAGCAGTTAAAAATCACATTTATTAGCCCTGTCAACAGCAGCTGTTGAAGTGCTATAGCCCAACTTGTTCATTCCCACAGCTGTAGCTCCTTGAGGAGAACAATGAAAGGTCAAAGGCAAAGGCTGCCCTTTTTTCTTTAGCACTGAGGTCTAAATCTTTCCTCAAACCATATCAACTACAATGTGAGAGCACAGCCCTGAGCAGCACAGAGCAGGTGAAGGCATCGGTTGTTCACTCTCTTCCAGCATAAAGGAAGTGTCTTTAAATGGCCCTAGCTTGAGCCTCATTCAAAAAGAGGCAAGAAGAGATCTCAGAATCACAGAATATTCTGAGTTGGAAGGGACCCACAAAGATCAGCAACTCCAGCTCTTAAGTGAATGGCCCGTACTCACAACCTTGGTTATTAGCACCAGGCTCCAGCCAGCTGAGCTGGGGAGAAGAGCCGGGGCCTCCCTTCACGAGGATGCCAACACGTAGGCGCTCGCTTAGATTCAGGAGCAGCACTCGGACTGTGCAAGCACTTGGAAATCTCGTGAGGGTTCACAGACAGGTGAAATGCTTTAGGCTATGAGCCTCTTAGGGGCTGAGGGAAGAGATCTCCATTCCTGCTCACAGGCTTCCGTGCAGGGAGCACAGAATCACGGACTGGTTTGTTTTGGAAGGAACCTAAAAGATCATCTGGTTCCAATCCTGCTGCCATAGGCAGGGACACCTTCCACTAGACCAGGTTGCTCAAATCCCAATCCAACCTGGCCTTGAGCACTTCCAGGGATAGGGATGAACCACAAGGTGGAAAGACTCTCCTGCTTTCTTCTGCCAAGCAAATTTTGAATACCCATCTTGTTTTGACTCTGACTGGTCCAAAAGCCAGTCGGATCAGCTGTCTGACAATTAAGGGGCTTTTCTACTTACACAGCATCTTGAATTATATAAATATGGGAATATGGGAAGCAAAAGGCTTTTGAAGCTTGATTGTCTCAGTCCAGCAGATGAGAAACAGCAGGCTTGTCTGCTTCCTAAGCCCCACCTAATGAATATCTTTTGCCCTCAGCTCTGATTCCGCTGCAGAGAGCGCGGCCCAGTCCCCTGGCGGAATGCCTGGGGAGGGTTAGGGCTGGTCACCTTGCCGTGACACGCTCCAGACAGTGGCCTTGCAGAGCAAACAGACCTTCATTTCACACCGAGAGGACAGCAGAGCAAATTGAGAAGCTCTGGGAAGCAATGCAGACCGCATAAGTCTTCTGCCCGTCTACTGTATGCGCTAAAGACAAAACAGCTCCCTAAACCTCGGCATGCTATAAAAATGCCAAAAGCAGGAAAAAGAAGAGACAACTATTGCACTGTTATCCATAACAGTTTTATGTCTCAGAATCCTCTGTGTATGAATTTTTCATTTTTTTCTTTAATAAGTACTAGCATGCCAGAAAGTATCATAAAAGAGAAAAAGAGCATCAGGGGTAATACAACAGTGAGGAGAGGAATGGATAAGAGCGAGCAGGCCCCACGATCTGGAAAGAGAGCTTGTTCTCAGATATTTGGGAGTGGAAACAACTTTTATTTTAATTTCCTGATTGAAGCCAACAGCCCTAATTCTTCCCTCATCACTAATTAGACAAGTAACCATGACTAAGTCAATTCAGCTGGAGACTAAATAATGAAAGAGAAAAATCCCAAATTAACATTTCCACTTATAACATTAATTCAGGGAAGAATTAAGGTGGCTTGGATGCTTATTTTTGCATTTCTACATCTTAACAGCTTTGGGCTTCTCTTTAAAATGTAACTTAAATTTAGGTTTGAATTCAACTTCCTGAGCGTGTGTTTTCTTGGGGCTGGAGCATCCCTGTGGTGTGCTTTACCCCATAAGCTCAACCCTAATTCTCTCCGTGTTGCTTTCTAGATCTGTAACCAAATAGATGGTGTTAATAATACACTCTCGGGCTGCACGCTGTGCCCAACCTTGCTGCCTAACAGAGAACCCCTTACTTTTAATGCAAATAAGTATGATAGCAAATTGATACATTTTTTCATTTGTTTCGGTTTTGAGAGGAGCAGCGGATTAGCGAAGGAAGCAGATGCACAAACATTACAGGAGCACATGGGATGTTGGCTGGTATAATCTGCCACAAAAGTCACTGCTCACTCGTGTTCTCTGAAATATTAATCAGCTGCTGTGCTGGCAGTGCCATCGCTGCCTCCACGCAGAGCTCCTTCCCACTCTATTCCTCAAGGAGGTGGCTGTTCCCTGCTGGAGCTGCTCCATGGTGTGGCACCAGGGGTGAGCTGTGTCTGACGCCGAAGCAGATGTGAATTTATGAAGTTCTTTTTCTCGTGGAGTCTTCAAGCTCAAATATAATTAGCTAAAAGCCTTTTCTAATACCATCATCCTCCCAACGGGGTGCCTTTCTGCAAGATCAAGGCAAAAACCTTGACTGATAAAGGACTGAAGGTGCAGCCAGAGTGAAGCATAGGACAGGTGGATGCTACAGCCAACAACTAAACCCCTCTCCCCTTCCCAGCTGTGCCCAGGCACTGCAGCCCCTGCCCCTCCTGCACTTCACACCCTGGCTTCTTCCACACTTTCCCAAACATGGAGCAACCTCGCAATGGAGATATGTAGTTACAGACTTGATTTTGAACCCGCTCTGTGTGTGACACAAAGAGGCATGAAATCCACAATTTTGGAGACACCAGCTCCGTGACAGCCTTGCTCTGCCGCCTCTGCCTGCTGTACTTTGATGATTCAACGCTGCTGAAAGTCTCAAAGTAAAAAGGCAGGAATACAGCACGGCTCTGCAGGCTGCTTTTAGCCAGACAGCTGAACTCCTGACATGCTGGCGCTATTATTTTTGTTAACAATATGAAAGACGGTAATGTGAGAGCGGGGCCTGGGGCTGGTCTGCAAAGGGCACTCTGATCACCTGCAGGGGACTTATCTCTGTAATGCAGCCAGTCAAACTTCTGGTGCATGTGCTTCTGTTAAAGGTAGATGAGAAAAAGTCCCCTTGGAGTAGGACTGCCAGCAGCTAGCTCTCTGAATGGGCAGTCATCGAGTTAGCCAAACTCCTCTCTGTGGAAAAGCGTTTCTTCTCTCTACAGACCCCCTTTGTGCTCATTCCCTGCTTCCACACCTGCATCTCAGTGTGGACATCTCCAGGTAAACAGGCAGGACACCTTTAGAAGCTTGTTCAGATGACAGAAAGCTCCAGCAACCCAGCCCAGCCATCAGGACATCACCCAGAGCAAGAGAGACCCCAGCAGAAACCTCCCGGGGAACTTCCATCCACCACCCCAAGCTGCAGAACATTTGGGGTAGGAGGAGACTCTGCTGTTTGAGCTTTGCCATTCTTTATAGCATAATTGAGGGTTTGTTACACCAGAAAGAGAGGGAAAACATGCACAAGGTGCTGCAGCTTTGGGGCACCAAAGATAGATCCAAGATATAATGATACTGTGTAAAATGTTTCAAAAAAACCCAAAACATAAAGCAAACCTGAGATCCAGAGCTTCTGAGTTTCTGGGGAACGCTCACACCAACAGAGATCTCATGTTAACAAAAGGATTTATCAGCAGCACCACCACCCCTGGTCAGAATTATGAAGATATTTTTGGGACTCAGGTATGGGTTGGGCCCTTTGGTGCATTGGCACAGAGGTTCCTGATCCCCTCAAACTACAGCACGGCTCGCAAGCTTAATAGAACAGAATTAAAACTAAAACCTGAATGTCACCAAGATGCTGCAGCAGCTCCAAACACAGATAGAGAAATTCAGTGTAACAGGAACCCTCCACCATTGCTGTTCCATGCACTAAAACCTCAGAACCAGTTCAACTGCTTCAGCAGTGCCGTGGGCAAATCAAAGAGGAAAAAGCAAAATAAAAGAGTCTCTTCTACTTTGTATCACAAAGGCTCTCAGAAACAGTAAGTCATGCTACTAAAATGCATATTAAAATATTTTTAAAAATACTGTACCCTCAGAAGAATTATAGGAAATAAATGACAAGGGAATTTACTGCCTAATGGAGTCATTGCTGGAGATACCTTAGAGCACACAAACCAAATCCTTATGTTCATTTGGCCACATCTGGAAGGGAAAGTCTTCTGGTTTCAACTACTAATAGCCTAAAATTAATTCTATCCTCAACCTTTGACACTGCCCACATTAGACTTTTTTCAACAGCAAGGTTAAACATGGAGACACCCCCTGGAAATGTTCAAGGCCAGGTTGGATGAGGCTCTGAGCAACCTGCTCTAGTGGGAGGTGTCCCTGCCCATGGCAAAAGGAATGGAATTAGACCATGCTTAAGGTCCCTTCCAGCCCACGCCCTTCTATAGTTCTCTGATTTAAAAAGCCTGCAACTCAGTCACAGTCAAACATAACTTCACAAAAGTGCACAAGTAGCAATTCAGCAATCAGCTAAATAAAAAATTAAGAGACAGAGCAAAGAGCACAAGGGTGATCCGCAGTGTTATGGGAAGAACTGGAGACCTCCTGGAGGACTTGGGGCTCATATCTCACTGTAGAAAGCATTTTGCCTGCTGAAGTCCAGAGCCTGTGGTGCTCAAGGTAACGCTTGCCAGTGCCATCAGGGCTGTGGCATTTCTTGTGGCAGGCAACTGGGTAGAAGCACCTGTGCGCTCTGCAAAATACAAATGGATATGATAACTCAATGAAACTACACCGTGCATCCACCCAGCACTCTTAGGAACATTTGCTCAAAAGCTGCTTGTCCAAAGAAGCTGGGACTGGGCCAGCTTACCCAATATTTATCAAAGCAGTAGTTCTGGCAAACCCCATGTGAATAAGGGGTCATTCCTTGCTGATAGTCCAGTAAAGGGATGTGTGCCACACACCAGAGAGCCCCAGGCTTGGTGCTATGGGCCCTCCTCACTACGGATCAGGTCCAGGAATAATATGTGAGAGTCCCCAGACTGTTTTCAGGGGTTCTCAGAAACTCACTGCTGAGTTGAAAAAAAAGAAAGCTGGGTTTGAGAAGCAAAAAAGCCCCGATTGTCTTACTGTGAAGTGGAAACCTGCTGCAGCCAGTGAACTCCAGAGAAAGTCATTACTAAAATTAAAGTAGAAATATATTGAAAACTCTTCTAGGAAACTTAGGGAGACTTCCCAAACACTACTGAAGTGAGAGAGAAAACTGAGATCTGTATTTTTACCGTACCTGTGAAACCGAAAAGAAATCAGGGATCATCCCCCCACTCATCCCACCATGATCAGGGTTTTCAATACATCCAATGCTGCACTAGGAGTCCCAAGCGGCTCCAGCTGGTGATGAAAGATGCCAGGAGGGGTTAAGAAATTACTCAGTCCAACTAAATGTTTTAACAAGGGAGATGGTTTGGTTATAAAAATATTTCTGCCCTGGATTGGGAAGAGTTAAACCCCCCAAGTCTGCGCAACAGCACAGGATTTTTTAATTCTTTGCCTTTTTTTTTTTTTCCTTCCTTTGAATGGGTTTGTTTGTTTCCCTTGGAGGCTGCAGTCACACACAATAGGCAGATTTTTCAATTAAGCCATTTTTTTCCACTTTTAGTCTTCAATGGAGCCCAGGTGCCAATTGTTTGCTGCTTGGTTTCTGCCTTCCCTTTCCTGCCTACAGCTTAACCCCTTTCTCTCCTTCCTGCTTTTGGAGGTGTTGTTGTACAAATCCCCTCCTCATGCAGATGGCTGATAAATAATTATCAAACAGCTTGGGAATGGTCTGTATCAGGTATCAGTGACGTTAAACAACGCAGTATATGCACCATCCACTGATGAATTTAACAACAGTTGGATAGTAACTACTCATCTTTCCTTTGAAACCCTCTTCCTAGCATGTTTATTTATAAAGTGAAAGCATTTGGCTTTTATTAAAAATAAAAGCCACAAATCACCAACAGCCAGCTTAAGCGAGCCTCTCCTGATTTATTTCAGGCAGACTGACAAAGACATTGTAATGGTTTTTCTTTTAAATCCCTCACCACCCCATCGCTTACAGGGAAGGCAGCTCAGCAAGTTTTAGCACACAGCTGCCATCCTGGGCTAGTGCAGAGCAACCTCTCCAGCCTGTCCCAGCCTCTGGAAAGCACAGAGAAGGGGTTTACACAGATCAGGGATTAAGTTAGGCCCAGGCTGGGCTCAGCTCAGTCAAAGTGTCACTGCTAGAGGTCTTAAACCCTTCCTGCTATGGGATTGATTCTGGTTGTCGTGCAGCCACTGTGCTGCTGTCAGCGCGCTCCGCTGCGGCTGAGCCTGACATCCTGATCAAGTGCTTGGGGTTCTGCCTCATGTATTAAACATCAAACCAGACGAGCAGATAAAACCCCTGCCCTGCCACATGCCTCACTCCTCAGCACTGCTATAGGAGAAGGGTGAAAGACCCGGCCGGTTTTAACTCCGTACAGAAGTCCCAGTCCGGTGATGAGCACCTGGATCGCGTTCCCTGCAGCCATCAAGGGAGTGAGGGCAGGGAAGAGGGAGGAGAAGGGGAGGTAAATAAAAAAAACAACAGAACCACCGAGACTTGGAGAAGGAGAGGATAAATCTAAAACTATACCCTCCAAGAGCTGAAAGAACAAACTTTTAAGAACAAGACACCCAGCCTGGGGTGTGGGACTTGTGCTCTTTCCAGATCGTCCCAGCACCATAACCCATTAAAAATAAGAAGAAGGCATCTCTAGAAATGGGATGCTCCTTTCAGCCTCGCAGAGACCTTCTCCAGCACCACAAACCAGCCATTGCTCTTCCTGTACCACTCAGGGCTGAGCCATATATGGGCACCTCCTTTTTTTTTTTTTTTTAAACCAAGAAAAAATCAGTATCAAAATTTTAAAAAGAGCCCCCAGAGATTTGGGAAAAGTGGGGATATCCGTAAATATCCGAACAAAACACAAAACAAGACTGAGCTACTAAGAGATCATACTTAGAGCAGCAGTGGTGGGGTGGGAGGGAAGAAATATAGCAGACAAATTCGACACCATTTAGGAGAGTTTATACACAATGTTTACATCCCAAATAGCATTTAGAAGTGAAGATTTAGTGATTTGTCATATCCCATTTCACTCCTCCCCAAAGTGATAGGCAGAACCAGGAGAACATCTCTGAATGCACTGTTCACTACAAGGCACCAGCCACAAACCCACAACAGCTTCACCCTTGGCAAATGCTGTCCCCTTGGGCCTTCTGAAGAGCTGGGATTTAGGAGAAGGCCTTGCCAGGGAACAGAGTCTCAAATGTCAAAGTATTTAAAAATATATGGGGCTGTGAAACCTGATGGAACCTGAAAGAATTGAAGGAGAATGTGCTTAGCAGAGCATCTTTGGCCCGTGAAGCCAGATAACCCTCAAAATCCATTAATGGAGGATCTGGGAGTGATCCAGAGCCCAGCAGGAGATGCTGGCAACCCACACGAGAGGGTCCCCAGAGAGCCCAAAAGCCCATGCCAAGCAGAGAGGATCTGCCTTGGTACCACAACACCTGCCTTGGGCCAAACCTGCTCTTTATTTTTCATGAGCCACACAGAAACATGGTGTGTTTATGATCACTGCTTTCACCAGACCCGGTTGAAATCAGCACTGGATCCCAGAACTGAAGGAGAAGCCTTGTATAGACAATTCCTTCTTCAAGGCTCAGCTCCAGTACCAGGCTCAAGACCTGGCATGTATATGCATTTGGCAGGGAGTAGTAAATCAAGTGAAAGAACATTTCAGGGGGTTTTTTTCAGCTGATTGTTTAGGAATTTACTTGGAATAAGCTGCCTCCCCAAGAGGGATTTCAATTCTACCCATGCACAAAGGGGAGAAAACATTAATGCAGTGTTAAGACAGCTCAGCGCTGAGAGCAGCATGCACAGGCTGAGCAGAAGGCCACTGAAGTTATGTGACACCCAAAACTAGGTATTAGCAATTTTTCAGGGACAAAGTTGTGAAGTTTCCAATGACAACAGCAATCTTCTCCCTTGCAAATTGGCCCAGCAGATACAAGTTCCCCTGAGACTCAATTGTGTCATAGGACAGAGCTCCTCACCCCTTGGCAGGGGGACTGGAATGCTGCTGGTGCCATCAAGGGACTCACTCACACCAGGTCCTCCCTGGGAGCTCCAAGTGACAGGAATTGTTTCTCTTTAAAGGCACACTTTAAAGATTGCACTTTGCAAAATAAAATAAAAAAAACCCCAACAACTGTGGCATCCTAAGAACAATACGCAGGTGAGACTTACCCTCTGGCTCTGCTTTCCATGCAGGTTTCCGGCTGACTTTGCCTTCAGGATCCTGCCTGGTTCCAGGCATTACACAGCTGTAGCGATTAATTACAGCATGTTACAACTGAGATTTAAGCTTCTGTTGAATTTGTGGGGGTTTTTTTACCCACCCTAACCAGCTTGTGCAATCCATGGACTTGGGCGCCATCAGTAAAATGGTTCATAAAATATTAAGGGTGCTGTTTCCCAATGACAAGGGAGAGCTGTGGGAATTGAACTGGTAGCAGGGTATAATTAACCCAGGGTAAGGTTAGATCATTATGTTTCCAAGCAAAAAGGGGGTGCATAATAGCACTGGGTCTTCAGTGGCCAAAGAATTTTGGAAATAGTCGAACATATGTAGCCCTTCTGAAGACTCTGAATCCAAATCCATGTGTGGATGTAATTTAATGCACAGTGCTTTATGCAATTATACCTACAGATGCCTAAGTGAGAATTTAAATTAGCATTAACTTGATAGCTTTTGCTAAAGGCAGACAAACGCAAACGGGTGCTGGGCAGATTTTCTTGTGAAGCTCTGCCGATCCCCATCAGTTCCCGAGGCACTGTTCCAAATGTAAACCCTGGGGATCTTTTCTAGCAATTAGGCCCACTCCAGCAAGAGCCTCTCTTGCCCAAGTGGATTCAGAAATGAGACCCCATCTCTGTACAAACCGTATCTCCACTGTGCAAAGTGTCACCATCTGGGCAACAGAGAGAACGATGCTCAAACATAAGGACCCCACAGGTTCCCATAAGGGTAATCTTTGCCCAGAAATTCTTATAAATCCATATATACCAGTCTGAGGACCTGGACGTGATAGGCAAGAAGACCATTTTGGAATAAATTTTTGGCAGAAATCTGTGAAGATTCACCCATCACCACCAATAAATGTTTGCTTCTGAGAACTGTCAGACTCCCTGCAGAAGCATTTAACAGCTGCTCTGTGCACAGGCTGAGTCTCAGGCATGTTGCATTTACTGCACGTTTGTTCCTGCAACACCTGCACCCAGAAAACAGGCTGACCCCTCTTCTTCTGCCCAGAAGCCCTAAAGACAAACTATCAAGTAACACATGGGCAAGGGTCAGTGTCTCACAGTTCTTCTGAACTGAACCACAAGACATCTCTTGCCCTTAATGCTCCTTGGATGGCCAGCATCCAAACCCCAACAGGACTAAAGGACTTGATGTCTCGTTTAAACACTGAGGTTTGCAGACAGAGCTTGTTACAACTTCAAAGCTCCCTATAACCCAAAAGCAACCTTTAGTCTGATGGCAACAAACCACCGAACTTTTCATCTACACAAAGGGAATTTCAGAGTCCTCCAAATCAAATAAGTAGTATTTTTTTGTCTGACTGGTGACTACAGAAGCCTGAAGTGGCAGAGAGGTTTTCTCCCTGTCACTAATGAGTCTTAGGAGGGCTGGCTTCCTGATGAGCCAGAAGTGCTGGCAGCAAACACACAGCATAAAAATGATTGAGAAGCAGCCTGATACCCTAATTTTATGAAAAACCAAAGCAACAGGACACATAATCAGCTGTGGCAAGGAAATTGTCAGCTGGGGAGAACACCATTTGTTGGCTGCAGATGCAGCAGCAGACTTGGATCCTTCCCTCCCAGAAGTAGGTGCAGGTCAAGCAAACTGAGATATGCCAGGGCATTGCACCTCTTGGGCACCTCCCCACTGGGCAGAAGGGAGACTGACATCAAAGGATTGCATGTCACCTGTTAAGCAGCAGATTTCATTTTCCCCACTCTGCTGCAAGGAAACATCTGATGACCTGACTCGAACCACAGCTGCACATTTCACCTTGGTGATCTACTGCTTGGAGCATTTTCTCCCTTCAGCAGCTCTCAGAATTGGCACTGGAAGGCTGATAGGTTTTTAAAACACCTGGGAAGTATTTTTGGACCTCCCATCTGTCTGAGGAATGGCATATCTCAATAAGCACACGCCACTGCTCCCACAATGCAGAGGCTGAATTTCCCTCTTAGCACAGAACAGGTAAAGAGGCACGATCGCTTTGTATGGAAAACAGGTTGTGAATGGTTTTTAAAGGAGTGATATTAGGACAAGCCTTACTCTTGTATCCAGAGAGGGGACAGAGGACATTCCCTCCTTGCCTGGGATCTCCTCTGGGATCCTCTATAGCTGTAGGACATTCTGCAGTTTGGGTGGGCCAGGTCGTAGCTCCTGGATCCCTGTGGAGAAGTTCAAGCAGCAATAGTGCAGCTACGTGTCCTTCAGCAAGACTCTCATCTCAAGGCAGCAAAGCTCATATCCCAAAACTCACCACAGTAAATTCTCAAGCTCACTAAAATGTTTCAAGCCTCTTCATTTCCCCCCTGTAAAGGAATAACATGACCTTGGGAGTGCTGCTTTGTAGTTTGGTTTTCTTTTTTTGCTGAACAGCAAAGGAACAGCTGTTCAGATTTTTTTGTTGCTGTTGTCTTTCACGGCAGGAATGTGTGTACTGAATATTTAGGACACATTATCTGAAAATAAAAGTACCATTACTAAAGCAGCTCATGAGCAAACACATGATGCCTCCCACAGTGAATTCCCAATTCCCATTATGGTGTGACCAGGAAAGTGGGATGATGCTGTCTGGGCAGTATCAGGGAAGCAGGTGCTTGTTGCAGGAAGGTGCTGCAGTGGTCAGCTGGATGGAAATGCCTTGCTCAGGAGCACAGGAGTGACTCAATTTCCTTAACTCTGACATTGTGGGACAGCACAAGCAACGGCTCACTTCAGTGCTCCACCAGCTCACACTAGTTTTCCTGAATATTTCATTTCTTTCATCGTTAAACTCCCAGACAGGAAGGCATTAACAGCAAAATGGTACCCTAATTTTATGAAAAACCAAAGCAACAGGACACATAATCAGCTGTGGCAAGGAAATTGTCAGCTGGGGAGAACACCATTTGTTGGCTGCAGATGCAGCAGCAGACTTGGATCCTTCCCTCCCAGAAGTAGGTGCAGGTCAAGCAAACTGAGATATGCCAGGGCATTGCACCTCTTGGGCACCTCCCCACTGGGCAGAAGGGAGACTGACATCAAAGGATTGCATGTCACCTGTTAAGCACCTGTTAAGCATCCTTGGGCTTTGCTCTGTCCATCAGCCCAATTCACCATCTCTAAGGTGGCTCACTGAAGGTCATATTCCTGTACCAGGACAGAGGGACCATCCTGAAGGCAGAGAAAGCCCCACACTACAGTACTTCAGCTAAGACAAATCCCAACTCCTCTCCAAGTCTGGGAGGATGCATAGCTGATGTTTCAATGCCAGGTGGTTTATTGCTGGCTAGGAGGAAGCACATGGCCACAAAACCACTCCTGGAAACTCCTGCTGGTTTAAATAGCAGACAAGCTTGTTCTCTTGTAATTACAGCTAATTACAGGAAGATACTCTTCTAAGAGTTATTCTGGGTCTGTGGGCAACAGGTCTCCCAAGGGACAAACCACCAACCTCAGCCTAACCTTTGCTACCCAAACAGGAGGTCCCTGGCCTCTTCAGGTGCCCACACAACTCACCCTCAGGAGCTGGACAGGAAGCTTGGTCTGAAAGGCACTCAATACCAGAACACTGTTGTTTGCTCATGTTCCTGCTGTTCTCCCTGTCCCCAACCAAAAGCCACCACCATGTGACAGGCTGTAGTTGCAGCTACAAAATGTGTGGACTCTGTTGTGGGGAAGCAGCCAGCCAGAAGTTGCACAGAAAGAACATCTATACACTGAATTTTTACACAGCTTATGAATCAGGGCTCCAGAAAAACATAGTCAAAAGACAATGATTTAGATTTCTGAAATCTAAATTTATATGTATAAAAGAAAACTTTTGAATACTGACAGCACCCAAAATGCACTTTGGACAACCACAACTCTTGAGGTTCTTATCTGGAGTTGCACAAAGCAAAGAGAAGCTGAGGATGACTGGAAAATAGAAACCAATTCCGTGGAGTCCAGGCTCCCAGTGGTTTTACTGCATTGAGCAGCTGCTTATCAAAAACTGGAAGAAAGTAATTTTGAAACTTAAACTTCAAGGTATTCAAGACAAATTGCTCTTCATTTCCTTAACTCTCATTTCTCAAAAGTTTTCATGGCTATTTAAATAAAAATTATTAAACTGATCCTGATCCGAGTGACTGCTTAACTCACTTGGGGGAATTAATTTAAACAAAATCCACTTCCATTTTGTTTATCTCAAAAATATCTGCAGCAGTTGGAGAGGATTTGCACTGCAGTCAACAAAGGTTTCAATAAAACCTGCTGCTATTTAAAACATGCCAGACTAGGCCATAATGGAGCATAAGCCAAGATGGGGCCCCAGTGAGGGCTACAAAAGGAAAGTCCTCTGCTTTAGCCGAGTTTTCCCATTTTTCTGCATTCCCATGGTTAGCTCCATCAGCTGTGCTGCACGTGAGCAGAGCTTATGCACGTGGGCTTTAGAAGAGATGAAAGAAAAAAACCATTTTCAAGAGGCGACGTTGCTGGTGCTCTCCCTGAGGCAGCTCTGATGAGTGCTGCCCCCCTCCATGGGGACTGCTGACCGCTGCTTTAGCACTGTAATGCCACAGTGCACAATTAAACCCCAAAGTACCTCCCCCTGCAGTTAAACAAATGAGAGTGAGAACCCTGACAGCTGATCTGGGTCTGCTGCCTTTGTTCCAAGCACAAATACAGGCTGGGCAGAGAGTGGATTGAGAGCAGCCCTGAGGAGAAGGACTTGAGGGTGTTGGTTGATGAGAAGCCCAACTTGACCTGGAAATGGGCACTGGGAGCCCAGAACACACCTCTGTCCTGGGCTGCATCCAGAGCACTGTGGGCAGCAGGTGAGGGAAGGGATTCTGCCTCTCTGCCCCATGCAAGTGTGACTCCACCTGCAGTGCTGTGTCCAGATCTGGGGTCTGCAGCACAGGAAGGGCATGGAGCTGTTGGAGAGAGCCCAGAAGAAGCCACCAAGATGATCAGAGCGATGCAGCAGTTCTCCTTGAGGAAAGGCTGAGAGAATTGGGATTGTTCAGCCTGGAAAAGAGAAGGCTTAGGGGTGACATAATTGTGACCTTCCACTACCACTGGAGTGATAGGACAAGGGGGAATGGCTTTAAACTGACAGAGGCCAGGATCAGATCAGATGTTAGGAAGAAATTCCTTACTATGAGAGTGGTGAGGCCCTGGCACAGGTTGCCCGGAGAAGCTGTGGATGCCCCATCCTTGGAAGTGTTCGAGGCCAGGTTGGATGGGGCTCTGAGCAACCTGGTCTGGTAGAAGGTGTTCCTGCCCATGGCAGGGGAGTTGGAACTGGATGAGCTTTAAGGTGCCTTCCAACCCAACCATTCTATGATATCCTCGATTTCTATTTGATATACTCCACCAATAACCAGGGAATGGCAGCCTGGAACTTTGAGGTAGCAGATAAAGTTTACCCAGACTGACGCATGCAGGGCTTTGCTTTTCACTTGCACAGGCCAGATTTTAGCAAGGTGATGGCTTCTCTCCCAGCCTATATATTTTTCCTGACTACAATGCACAGCACAACATCACAGCAGAATGTTTTTGCCTTTTTTTTTCAGTCAAGGTGGAAAGCTGAGAGTGTTTTGCGAGGTGAGGAAAGGAACATTTCACTGCTGGCTTTCGAAGCCCACAATCCTCACATGACCTTTGCCTCCTGGGAGCTGCCATGAGTTATCCAACCTGTCACCAGAGCTGGAGGCTGCAGCCCAGCCCTGCCTCTGGCCCTAAGGAAAGGAGGCCTCACATCTAAGTATGTGGCAGAGAAAAGCTCAAAAATCCTTTGAGGAGGAAAAGAAAAAAAGGAAAAGAAAAAAGGCAGAGGGAGAAATGTGCACAACAGACACTACCTGTGAGTAGGCTCAGAGCTCCCACTCCTCCTCCTTTGGAAAAGCTCTCCTCAAAAGGTGAAAAACATCTTTCTATATTTATCTCACTCACTAAGCAGGAAAATATGCCCCTGACCCAGCCTTATTTACCCAGGACGTATTACTGAGGGTGGTTTTAATCCAAACACAGTGCTGGAAATAGGATGGATGATTAAAATGCTGACATAGCACCCCATTTGTGTCTCTAAAGGGTGAGTGTAATTTTCTGCCTTTCATAATTGCTCTGTTTACCCCTTTCTGCCTTTTGCAGAGCATTTGCTCGTCCTACTCTGGCCTCAGCTTTCTAAATAAAGCTTTTTATTGATTCTAGACTTTCTGTTCACTCCAGACGAGCATCACTCAGGCTAAGAAATTGGTCAGCAGTGCTTTGTCCCTGATAGATATAATTTTTTTTTTTCCATTCTTGACACATATACTATAAGCACAGGATGGAAACCTAATCTCTGCTGCCTTGCACGCAATGCTGGCACCTCTGGTCTTATCCAAACAAACACAGACACCAAGAAATGGGTCCTGACAGCCTCCTGCTCAGTGCAGAGCTACACATCCTTAGAGAAAAAGCCAAGCCACACTCTAAAGCTTTTTGGGTCCACGCTGGAAGCTCAGCTCCCCTGAACAGCAGATATCAGTGAGACACTGCTGTGGATGTAACGTTTAAGATCCTTGCTGATCCAATGATACAAGGTGTGATTGTCCTCATCCATATTCCAGCTGCCCTCCCTTGGACCAGCTGTCCTGCACTTTGTGGCATCTCTGATCAAAGTTCCCATGGCTGTTGTAAAACACCACGTTGTGTGATTCCACAAACATAGGCCTTGCTAGTTTTAGGTGCCTTTTGCTCTTTCCAGCCAGGGCGCTCCCTTGCCTCCAGGTCAAAGGATCATGGTGTGGTTTGGGTTGGAAGGGACCTTAAAGATGTATCTTTGCTTTATCCAGCACTTCAACGGGTGAGAGCGTGGCTCGTCTGCTTCAGAGCCACTTGCTTTTCTCACACCATTCACAACCAAAGCCTGAAGGACAGGACCTCAGTAAGGAGCTATTTATAGAGGGATTTGGGAAATTATGCAGAGCTGTTTCATCACTAGTGAACAAACAAGGCACTAGGTCTGTCCCTGATCAGCAGGGTTTTGTTTAAGAGGCTGCTCGGGAAGGATGGAGAGCTCATAGCTGTAGCAAGGCAGATCCTTACCCAAACCAGATCCTTTCCAAAGGCTTTAAGAGCTGAAGCTGCTTGAGCATTCATGTAGCCCTAACACCAGTCTCTAGCAAAGCCAAAAGCAGATCCCTCAGAGAAAAAAATAAGACGAGAGCAAACATAGCTATGTTGCTTCCAAATACTCCTGCAGCCTCCAACTGTTGCTGTTTACGGACAGCATGAAAGGACATTTCTGCACCTTGTGCTGGAAAAAGCCAGGAGTGCAACCTCTTACTGCCATCAGCACATTTTCATAGAGACAAACACAGGTTTTGTATCTCCCCACAGTGTCTGGGGAGGGATAAGCAAGACCTGGCCAGAGTAGTGGAACCAGAGAACAGCTGTATACTCATCAGGAATTGCAGACTCCAGGCATACTGGCCTGAACTGATGTTTAAATGGAAATACTGCTTATAAACTCCCCAAAAAAGCGTAACTGAGTGGCAGAGGCCAGCTTCAGTACAGCTTTCCCTCAAAGCCTGATGCCCTGGAAAGACAACTGCGTGAATAAGCTTCATTGCTGTACTTGATGAGGTTTTTGTGCATCAGCCAGGATACTCCTTGTGGTTCAAAACACTCAACTCAACTATGGGTTCTGTATCTTCATTCATTCATCATCACCACCCCTTTCCATCCTTGGTAATCTGGGGGTTTGCAGATGAAGCCAGCAGACTCCCTTTTTTTTTGGCATCCACGAAAGAGTGCCTTCATCCAAGATAGACTCTGAGCCCTTCTTCCTCCTTTGCCTTTAACTGCCCCAGCAAAGGACAATGTCTCTGTGCCAGCAGGGCCAGCAGCAAACAAACCCCCTCACAGGACATTGACACGAGCTCCAAGATGGACCTCAGCAACTGGGCTGGCAAATTCCTGCTACCCCTGCATTAAAAGAGTGATTTTAGCTTTCACATTAGAACATCATAAAAGATTTACTTTATCATCTGAGTAATTAAAATACATGAGGCACAGAAATTAACTGACAAACATCCAAATAAAACCTCTCAGGCAGTAAGCAGGCTCGGGGGTAAGCAGTTTCTTATGCAAACCTGCAGAGCCCAGTGCTCAGGAGCATCAACGTGGTGCTGCTGTCAGGGGAGGTCACCTTCACAGCCCTAATATCACACATCAGCAAGAGCTGGACTTGTTGAAAGGTGAGAAGCAGTGTCGCAGCTCAGTGCAACGAGGGGATAAAGTTCTCATCTTCTTTCGTCGGGGAGGGCCCCCCGCAATTGTCACTGCATGGCAAAGAACACCCTCAAGATGTGCTGGCAGTTTTGAGCCTCTGTGTGAAGCCCTTCCAAGCATCAAATGAAGAGGGTTTGGGTTTTGTTTTTCTTTAATTGCAAGTTTAAATGAATATCATTTATCAGCTTTCTTCCAGTGCTGCACTGCTTTCAGTCATGGCACTGCCCAAGGAATTACAGCACTGCAAATATTTGCTAGGCTTAATTTGTTTTTACATAATTATTTAATCCTTTTACAGAAAAAAACCTCACTGTGGGTGCCGATAGCATCTAAAATTAAGCCATTAGAGGAGCTATTCAATGTATTTCCAGAAGCCAAGGTCTTCTAGACCCAGCTTTGTGTCAACAATGGAATAATTTCTGTCTTTTAGCAATGTGCATTCCTCTTCCTTTCTAGTTAAACCTGGAAAAAGATTTTTCCCCTTCTCCCAGCAGCAGGTTTATTTTCAAGTTGGGTAAATAAGCACCCCTGAGCAATGGCCACAGGGATTCATTGCCCTCAATGGCCTCTCATTGTGCATTTCAGCCCAGCTTCCCTTTCCTTGGGCAGTCCTAACTGGAAAATAGTTGTGTTCCGCAAAAAGCACTGGGAGACCTTGAATTAGCACACCGTGAAAGTCAAGATTAGGAGGTGGTCATTAACAATGGCTGCATGCCCTGAAAGCCTCTCATTTAATGGAGTGCTGAGAGATTATTTACACTGCGACATTAAACATCCTGATAACCAAATGTCTCATCAGCCCAAGATGTGCCCTTTAATTCCTGCTACCTTGCTGAAACCTCATGTCAAACCTGCATGGACTCTGCTCACATCAAAAATGAATCACTTCCCACTGCTGGAAGGCGATTTTTCCTGACCAGATTTATGGATCTGTGTGATGGGGTGTAATAGAAAGGTGTTTAGGATTCTCACGTCAGCTTAGATGAAAGGATTATCACTTAAAGAGAACAGATTAATCTTTATAAGACCCAAAACCATCCCCTAGCTCCTGCCACAGAGACCTGCTGCACCTAAATTACTTCCTCTAACAGGTATAAAACTAAAGTGACTTAATCTACGGAACTAAAACAGAAATGGGCACGTGGTACAACTCAGACACAGACCTTGGACCTTGTGCTTAATTAGGCAGTGAGAACATGAGCTGTGTACAGGACACACTTCGGTGCCTTTCAGAAATACTGGAGCAGATTTTGTGGCCAGGCATTGCCAGGCATTGAGTGTCAGAGCATCCCCACTGCCTCCTTCCCTCCCTCTCTCCCCATCCACCAGGACATGCCCTACTGCCTCACTTGACCCTATGTCGAGCAGTTTTATTTCTTAAATACATCAGTAATTTCATTAACTTTGATGCTTGGGAGATTTATTTTTTTTTTTAAACTCAGCCTAAAGCCAAGAAGGGCTTACAGAGAAAGTGATCACTGCTTGTACAGAAAGACAAATAGGCCAAAGGGGGCCATTCTGATACTCTTGTCTGATCTCTTGCCATCTCCCACCAAGGTCTGAGCAGTCTACAGTAAATAAAGGCTAATCTTAAACTCCTAAGAACATCTGATCCTAAAAAGACAGGTCTTTGACAAGGGGTCACCTCCTTTCTGTTATGGATGTCCCAGGAATGGAAGTCAATGCAAGACAAGTAGTCTCTACATATTAATATTTTTTAAAAAAATTAGTAGGCTTGAAAGGCCAATAGTCAATATGCGTCAAGTTCATAGATTCAATTTTTTTCATTTTTTTAAGAAGTTAATCCCAGCTACCACTGAATGGCTAGAAGAAGGCAAGAACAGGGACCAATGTCAGACTTCTCTGAGCAACCTGTTCCAGAGCCTCACCACCCTCACAGTGAAGAATTTCTTCCTAATACCTAAATTAAAACTTTCCTCTGTCAGTTTAAAGTCATTCCTCCTTGTCCTATCACTGCATGTCCTTGTAAAAATCCCTTTCCAACTATCCTGTAGCCCCTTTAGGTACTGGAAGGTACTCTGAGTTCTGCCTGGATCCTTCTCTTCTCCAGGCTGAGCAGCTCCAGCTCTCTCATCCTGCCTTCACAGTAGAGGTGCTCCATCCCTCTGATCACCTCCATGACCCTGCTCTGGACTCACTCCAATGTGTCCACATCCTTCTTATGCTGAGGTGCCCAGAGCTGGATGCAGCACAGCAGATGGGATCTCACCAGAGCAGAGCAGAATCCCCTTCCTCGGCCTGCTGCCCACGCTGCTTTGGGTGCAGCCAGGATAATTTATGCAGATCACTTTTCACTTCAAACCAAACTAAATACAGAAACCCCACACTCCTCTTCAATAAGTTATTTGCTAAATCATATCAAGTGGCCAACCTCACACTCAGATAGATTGCTCCAGCCCTGACCTCGGAGCGTGCTTGTGGTAGAAATTGCAGATAATTCAATGATTCTTTGTGCTGGCTCAGCTCAAGGCTTCTCTTGAGCCCAGAGTTCAGTGCTATGAAATTCGCGTCCCAATAAACCAGCCCTGTGATGGAACTAATGCCCATTTGCTTTGGGCTGGAACCAACGTGTTCATTAATCCCAGTGCCTCAGGATGGACTGGGGCTGGCTCACCTCAGAGGAGAGGTCACTGCTGTGTCAGCTTTGCTCCTCACATCCTCTCATTAAATTTCCATCTAGGTGCTGCATACTTGGCTTGTTAAGAAGCAGGGATTTTTTTTTTTTTTTGGATTAGCTTAATGTTTGCGAGAGCAAACAGCCAGACTGAGAGGCACAGGGCTCAGGGAGTGGGACAGATCTGCATTCCCAGAGCATGATGCTGCCAAGCAGTTGAATTCAGCAAAGTGTCTGGGAGCTGACACAAGATGATCTTTTCTTAGGTCTGGTGAGTCCTGACTGTTATTTTAGGGCTGGGTGAAGGAAGGAAGATGTGGAACTTGGATGTTTGACCAGACTAAAGCAAACCTGCCTCATTAGGTACTAAATCTACTTACCCTTGAACCCTGAGCTAGAAATTCAGTTACAAACAGCGAGATGAGGGAAAAGAGTCTGAGAAGACAGCACAAAGAAACATTGGGAAAGAGTCACTCTTGTTATGAGCTAAAGTACACAAACAAGATACCCAGCAATTGATTTCTGGAAAGCAGAGGGCCAAGGAGGGATATCAGCAGGCTGGAAGCCTTATTTTTCTGGATCATTTCCTTCATTTCATTCAGGTGCTAGCTCATCTCCCTGACCTGACAAAGAAAGGTCATTTATAGGCTCTGCTCATTTCTGAGATCTGGAGATGGCACTGCCATCTTTGTGCCATACCAAGGCTGCCCAAAAATGTCATTTTGGGAAGCACTAAGCTTTATAATTAGTTAAGCTCTGCAAAGCCCACTGGAGATCCCAAGGCAATGATGTGCCAGTGATAATTTTAGTTTTCTGCCTCATGAGAATGGAGAAGTCAAAGAGGACAGGTTCCAGAAACAGCTGTTTCAAGCCTAAATAAAAACTGTACTCTCCCTAATAAAACATTAGATACATTATTCATCCTCTTGAGAGGAAAAGCATGGGAGAAGGTGTCACATGGGAGAAGCACGAGGCACATTGCCAGCAGCAGAGGGGGACGGCTGATACCTCAGATCATTACTTTTCTCTCGTCAGCAGATATGTTCAGCAGAGATGAAAAACTCATTTTGTGATGGTAATCCTTTATCAAGCTCTCCCATGAAGAGAAAGTGCTGTAACCAGCCTGCTGAGCACAGTGCCTGCTGTAAAGTGACCACAGAAGATAGCCCTGGGTGGGAGTTCCAGTCTGCAGGCAGAGTAGCACACAAACCACATTGTTCCCATTAACTTTTCCTTGCCCCCTGCTTCAGATTCATTTTTTATTTTTCATCAACTGGATAAAACTGAGCCTTCAGAAATGCAACCTTCCCACCACATACATCCCATTACACTGTCACCAGAGGCACAGGCAATCCCAGGAAAGCCAAGATTTAGGAAACAAGCTGGAGAAGAACTCAGACTGGCTCCAAAAGTTATTACTGTTTTTTTCACCCCCAACCTTTGTGGTCTTTTCTTTCTGCTCTACACTGTTCTGTATCTCCTGCAGATTGTTCCAGCTTGGGGTAATTTGGCGTTCATAAAACATCAGCTTCACAACTTTGCTGCTGAGGCTGGCAGGTAAAAACACGTTTTGCTTTGCAGCTGTTCACTGTACATCTACTAAAGCATTCCAAAGCCACAGGGGCAGGAAAAGCAGGAAAAAGTACATTTCATCCTTTTCATCATTACTGCAGTGGGCCAAATGCACAGCAGGTGCAGATAAGCATGAGCTCCTCCACCTTGTTACACCACCTGCTTTGCACTTTAGTCACTCAATTCAGCCAAAACCACAACAAACATGTTATTTTACGCTGCCCAGCAAATTCTCTACATTTAAACAACCAAACTGGGGGGTTTGGGGTGTTTTTAACCTTAATGAGCATTCAAGAAGGCTTCCAGTTATCTCACTGTTCTGCACTCAGCCTGAACTAGACTTCATTAACACTCAGGGCAGCTCATCTGTATAAGCCCCTCTCATTTCTCAGGTAAATTGAGGCAGACACAGGAATATTTGAGTCCCCATCCACACCCTCTCCCTGCTCCCACAGCCAGCCTCCTGGCAGGCTTTCACTGCTGGCCCAATGAGGTCCCAGAGCTGGTTTATCAACACCCCTGTTTCACAGGAGAAGGTGCTCCAGGGCAGAGCTGGCACTGCACATTTACTTCATGGAACTGAGGCCCTCTCCCACACCCAACCAGCAGCACCACCTGGGCAAGACAAATCCCCCACTTGGAGGTGCTTCCCCAGCAGCAGTGCAAACCCGGCCGATACCATTTACAAACAACATGTGCCCAGATCTTTGCAGAGAAAGAAATTTAGCAGCAGGAACAACAACTGCAAAATATTTTACGTTTAAACTAAGGCTGATGGTGCCAGGAGGAAGGTGACTCAGATCCATCTACACTTTCCTCCTTGGAGCTCAGTGCTAGCGTCATCCTGCGTCAGCCATCAAATCAGCTCTGCTTTACTGCGGCAGAAACCTGTTTTTCATGTCCTCATTTCCTGCCCGATGGTTTCTTGTGTGGGAGGCAGCAGAAAGTCTATGGCACAACATTTGTAGGACCTGTCTGATGACACATGGTTTCATTTCTATTTGAACCGGTATTTATTACACTGGGGAAATGGGGAGTTTATCCCTCTGGTTCAGCCTGGATGGCTTTGTTTCAGCTCACATTCCAAAATCATTGAAGAAAACAGCTCTAAGGCATTTCTAAAAGAAAAAGATGTCAACAAATTAACAGCAGCTTTAAGGCCCTTATTTTCTCTGTGTCAAACCCTTTGGTTGCCTCGGGCTCATCACTTGGGCTTCCCATGTTTCTCATACTCTCAAAGTATATTTGTCCCACCAAATTCACATTTGTCTCAATCCTAATCCCTGCACCATCCTTCAGGTGTATTTTCTCACAATGAAATTTGAGTAGAAAGTGCTTTAGGAAATGCTTTGCAGCCCCTCCTTCCCCAAAGGCCCAATCTGCTTTAATTAGGAATGTTCTCCAAGCACAAGGTTTGGATGCAGCCAGTGAGACTCACTTTTCAGAAGGGCCATAAAGGGTATGATAAAGACATAGCACTTTCAAGCAGCCTACTGGGACTTAGGAAGATATTTGAAATCTGTCGACACGCAGTTCTAGTAGCGGAAAATGAAATGCTGTTAGACAAGCCTGCTCCCCAAATCAGCTTTGCCTGGATCCACCTGCCCTGCAGCTCAGGCTTCTCCCTTTCTCTTTGCTGCCCTCTGCTCAGGATCAACCCAAACTTGGGGTATTTTAAGTTCCTGTCAGACACAGTGCAGCTGATAGGCAGCAAATGCAGTCTTCCCACAGTGGCTGCTGAGGACCCTGCTTCCAGGGAAGCCTTCAGGGAGGAGATGGCAGTTTCCTCAGAGGGTTTTCATGTCTTCTCCGTGCCGGGCATGCATGGCATGCATGGCATGGCTCCCTTGTGGCAGTCAGCCCCGAGGCAGGGCTGTGGTGAGGACAGTGATCTCTCTCCTCCTTGCTCTGACACCTGGGCTGGCAGTGATGACAAAGTGACCTGGGCCAGCTGATGCTGCCTGTGCCATCGCCTGAGCCCGTCTGGGCAGCACCATGGGAAGAGCTTGCTCTGCTGGTGGGCTCAGTGATGACCCTGAGACTGGCTCAGCTGGTTGGAACATGGTGTTGAAAATGCCAAGGCTGTGGGTTTGATCCTGTGTGGGCCATTCGATGATCCTTGTGAGTCCCTTCCAACTCAGGATATTCTGTGACTCTGATGGGATGCTTTGTACACAGCAGGAAGCTTTGGCTGAGAAGTCAGTGCTGCCAAGGCCTGGGGAGCAGGTTCCCACTGGCAGATACCCAGGCTAAGCCTCACTCTCTCACAGGATTAGCACACAGGCATTTGTTGCCCTGGCCCAGTTTGAAACCCCAGTGATGGGGGGTTTTAGCAGCTGTCAGAGAGCTTCAGTCACAGCCAAAGAGCCACCACCCTTCAGGTCTCACTTTGTATCACCTCCTTTCATCACCTCACCTTGTATCATCATGGTTAAATGCAAAACATCACAAATAAAAATCTCTCCTTGCCTCTCTCCAATCCGTTGTCCTGCAGGAGGCAGAGAGGAGGAACCCTCTGACCTCAGAAGTTTTGCAGGAGGTTTGTACACCTACAAAATCCCTCCCTTTCTAACTCTGAAATTGGAGCCACCAAAATCACACAAAAGGTTGAATTTGTCTTTTCTTCAGTTTGAATAATTTCCAACATTAATGGGTTCTTAAAATTGGTATGGTTGGAGAAGTAGATGGATATGTCCCACCACCAGACCATTCCCAGGAATTGCTGGTGAGCCCTTCTCAGCCGATTGCCAGGGCACCAACCACCCATGGACACTATGCTGGGGGCCTCTGGTTTCAGGGCTTTGGGGGTTTTTTTTTGTATTCAGACCCTCCCTACTTTTCCACATTTCCAAAGGCTTTTCCCAAGGCTTGCTCCTTGCAGTAGGCACTGTCTCCTGCCTTTCCTATTTATAACTAAATGGCACAAAACTCATGGATGTAATTACTGCTGAGAGCTTGGTGCTTTCAGCAAGCGTGGTAAACACTGGGCAAAGGATGCAGGAGTTTTTTTAAGCAGAATCTGATAAAAAGAAAGGTAGAACAACCTTATATAAAGAGCCAATTGTTTTCTTTCAGGGAATAAGACAAAAAAAAGTAGATTTTTTTACTGTGCTCATGATAACAAAGTCCATCCTTCACTGCCCTGAATGCTGGGGCTTAGGGTGCCAATGAAGGTGTTTTGTTTTTTTTTTAATTCAAAGGACATGGGTAGATAAAAAGGGTTTTCTAAACTTGACTCCTGCTGTAGGTACACAGATGTATAACAAAATAAGTGACAGATTTGCCCAGCACATTTCAAGCAGCAATATGGATATTTTCCTTGCTAATTGCATCATTAGCTAGTCCGCCCTCAAAGTTACAGGACTTGTGATCAAATTAATACTGTGATAATCAGCAATGTGATCTTTTTCCAGCTCTGCAGAACAGTTCTCTTGCCCTCTTTGTGCCTCTGCTTTCCCATCTACAGAGGTGATAATTTCCTTTTTCTTTTTTCTTTTCCTCTGAAAACAAGAGGCTAACCTCAGGAAAATTACACTTTTTTTTTTTTTTTGATGGAAGATAGTGCATCAGACAAACTATTTGTGGGTATTAAGTAAGGGAATCTTCAAGACATATGTGCTGTTTCTCTTCTTTTTCATCCAAAGGATAATGAATCCTCCAGTCCTTTTTTTAAAGTTTATAAATAAGGTTTGGAAGTGCATTGAGCATGAGGGGAGTCATCATTCTAATGTGCTGCAGTGCCAAGACAAGACCATGCTGGTAAATTAAACCCCCTTTTATCAGTCCAGGAGAGGGATCTGCCACTGAGTTATCCCCCACCCTCTTCGTACGACAGATTACAGGGAGAAAAGGGCAGCCTGCCAGGGGAGGGATGGCTCTTGCTCTTTAAAATCTTGAGTGATCTGTCACCAGTGTTTCTTTTTTTCCCATTTGCTCTGAATTTCGCAGTAGCTTCTTGACCTCATTAGAAGACTCCAGGGCCCGTCTTGGGACTGTGGTTGGTGGAAAATTGAACCAGACCCAAGGAATACTCAATTAAAAGAAATGAATCACAGAAAAGCCCACAATACAATTAAACCTGAAGATCACTGTGAGGAAGCCAGTGGTGTTGTAGCGATGCAGCCATTGTTGCAGGATGGATTTGGGAGCACGGAATTTATTTTTCCCCTTTTTGTCAGCTTAACTTCTCCTCATGGGTAACACCAGCTGCTGTCCTGGTGCAAGGACACACGAGCCATCCAGCAAGGTCAGCTGTGCCTCCCTCCTAAGGGCCCGAGGGAAGGAGCAGCAAGGAGCCCACACAGCGTGAGTGGCACAGGGAGAGCAGGAGAGCGAACGCTCCCAGTGCTGATGGTGGCAGCTGAGCCACTTGCTACTTCTTCAGCATCTTATCTGCCCACTCTGCCCGTGAAATGGTCCAGCAACAGGCAAGCTGGGATCAACCCTGATTGCTCTGGGGCTGACTCCATCTAAATAATTCTCTGAGTGGCCCTAGGAGGAGCTCCAAAGCCAAATCTTACCTGCTGGCAGGGCTATGGGATTTTCTTTCCTGAAAATTCACAAGGCAGTAAGATTTTTCCAGTGGTTTGTCACTGAAACTTGGCCATGGCCAACCCGCCCTTCTCATGCTGCACACAGAGAGAGGGGTTTGCAGCACACAGCTCCCCACAGCCCATCCTGACCTTCAAGAACATGTTCATGCTGAACATGCCCAGAGGCTGAGCCTTGTCTGGGGGTCATCCAGTGCTGGTGTTACACTCCCTGGCCTGGATCTGGCCTGTGCCAGCTCAGACCATGGTCAGACGTGGGTGGGACCGCTCTGGTAGAGAGGTGAAGAGGTCTCAGCTGTGGGACATTGACTGGGTCACGCTGCTTTCCCTCAGCACTGGCCTGCTGTGATTACTGTTGTTGTACTCTGAGGTTGAGGCAAAGATTGTTTAAAATGCCAAACAGGCTAATTAATGCAGGTTTCCAGAGGTACTGAGTGCTTATTAATGCAGAGAATCACAGGAAGGGTAAGGTTGGAAGGGACCATGGTGGGTCATGTCCCAAGTGCACCCTGGAGTCACAGAGCTGGTTAAAGGGCTGCTTTCACCTGCTGCAGTCCTTCTTTGTGATGAAGCAATGGCAGGGAGTGGGATGGGCTCAGCATGATGGGTGCTTGGCAACATGAGGAACCAGCTCTGTCAGAGGTGACCATCTCCTCAGAGCACAACACATCTGCAGAAAACCCATGGCAATGCACTGGTCAGCTGGGAATGCAGGGACAGCTTGTTGTGAAAAGCCTTTTTTGGTGTCACTCAGGTGTACCTAAACGGATAGAGAGCACTGAGGGGGTAAATACAGAATAAGCCATTGAGACCGTGAAATCTGCACCAGCTCCTGCTCCTCAGCTCTTGCCAGCTGAGCCCTCTGAAGTGTAGGCTCATCTCTGGGAATTTTTCCAGAATCATCTTGTATTTCCCCTCTACCACCAGGAGCAATGGGCACAGATAAACCAGCAGAGCCTGTGCTGTCCCTTGTTAACCAACTGATCCCAGTGGAAAGCTTCCAGTTCCAACATCCTCTTTTTGGGTTCTTAGACAGTCTTGGTCCTGCAAACTATAAGCACTTAATTCTTGAAAAATGCCTCCCAGCTTTACTTCTTAGCTCCCAATCTCTTACTTGTTGGAGGTCACACAATTGCCTCAGGCGTGCTTGGGCCATTTGAAGCATCCCAGGTTGTTCCCTCCCCAGGAGCCGTGGCTGGGATGGGTGACTCGGAGGGGCTGACACCACCGTGGCAGGAGCTGGATCTGGCAGCCTGCGCCGTGCTGCTCCCTAAGCAGTGACATGTTTCCATGCACCGCTGCTCCAAAGTTAAAAGCTTGTCATAACATGTCAGGTGGCAAGGCTGAAATGCGAGTCTGATGAGACAACTTTCAGTCCAGAGCAGACAGCCTGCTCTGGGTGCTGAAGAGAGGGAGAGTTGGCATCTGAGCTACTGGGAAAAGGGCTTTGTTTGCTCATGGCCGATCTCTCCCCCTCCTCTTGCTAGAGGAATGCACCAGAGAAAGGAACCAGTTGGGAATTTGGAGAAATGGTAGTTTTAAAAATTTTAACCATTTGTTTTCTTGGAGCTGTAAAATATTTCTGTGAGCTTCAGAGCTGAGTCAACAGCAGGACAGGATTTCCATCCATCTCCCTAAAAAAAATTAGAAAAATAAAAGGTAAAGAACATCTGAACTCCTCAGTACAGGGAAAAAGTAATTTTCCAAGTGCTAGTGCTAGGCTGGAACATAGAGAAATTTGGGTGTTTCCCACTCCCAAAATAACATGGCCCAAGCCCAGATCCCTTAGTATTTGGGAAAGGTGGAAGCAAATTATTAGTGCACACTGGTTGCAGAAAACAACATTGGCACAGGTTGCCCACAGAAGCTGTGGCTGCCTCGCCCCTGGAAGTGTTCAAGAACAGGCTGAATGGGGCTCTGAGCAACCTGGTCTAGTGAAAGGTGTCCCTGCCCATGGCAGGGGGCTGGAACAAGATGAGCTTTAAGGTTCCTTCCAACCTAAACCATTCCATGATTCAATGATTAAATGAATGCTGGGTTTGAATTTTTCAGGGTCTCTCATGGGATGGCCAATTGCATGAGAGAGAGCAAGGTAGCTGGCTATGGACATTACAAAAGGTAAAGGCAAAAGATAAATGAAGAAGAATCCAGGTTGATGCACCTTTGCTGACACTTTCCCCTTCACAGCTTTTCCAGGGCAGTGCTCAAGTCCTGAGGGAGGTGAGGAGATGCTGGTGCACATCCAGCCTGAGGTGGATGAGCACCATGGCTGTCATCTGTATGACACTTTACCACAGATCTTGGGTGACATGGGGCTTTCAGTTTTTCTCTGAGGAGAAAAATAGGGTAAACAAAGAAAATAATATAGTTTTAAATGCCCTGCAAATCAAGAATTGCTTCAGCAGCATAACCCAAATATGTGCCCTCAATAGATTATTCCAGTTTCATGCCCTTTAGGCAACTTGTCCACATACCAGCACTAGCAAGGAAAAATCCTTCAAAAGCATTTTTTTCTATTTCTATCCTCTGAGTGTCCAACTCTTTTTGCTAAATCTCTACAGTTTGGAGCTCGAATTACCATTTCTGACCAGTGCAGAGACAAATGATGAAATATTCATGAGTTGTTCTTACTCTTCATCTTACAGAAGCACCAGCCAGCACTAAATTTGCATGATCTAACCAAAGAAGACATTTCAGAGAAAAGCATTTTCCATAGCGATATTGAAAAACTTCTATATATTGAGGTAAAACCATCGAGTTTCTGCCCTCCCTGGTGCAGAGTCACACGTTGTTTGAAGAGCATCCCACTAAATTTTCTAAAGATGTGTAAATGTGTCATCTGGACCACAGGAGATAAAGCAGGGTTAAAACACTGAGCAAAACTGAAGTTAACAAGCACAAGGTTCATAAACCTTGCGATAGAAGCTTGCAGAAACCTTTCAAGGCTCATCCAATAAAGCCCTATGGCACTTCATTCTTCCCCCTCCTCTCAAATCTCCATCTGTCTGAGCCAGCATCAGCAGGAAATTTTGCATGGAAGCTTGCCAGATAAAATAGCTACTTCATCTGGCTTTCAACTGCCATTAGTTTTAGAGAGTTCTTCAAAAATATGTTAAAAATCTCTATTATTTTTTAGCTATGTCCTGAGTTAGAGATGGGCCAAGTCTTGTCTCTTTGTATCTGTCTCACAAAAAGGTGATTCTTGTGTGCTTTAATATCATATGTGCAAATATTTCCAATCTGCGATCTGCCCTCCTCACCTCATCCTGTACTGAAAGCTGAGAATGCTCCTGCTTACTGGAAATGCCTAAAAGTCCTTTAATTTATTTAAATCCACCTCATTGCTGTCTGAATCGCCCCAAAACTTCCAGATACAGCTGTCTCACAAGGCTAGGTGGACTTCAGCTTTAATCCTTGGCAGGGGTTAGACTTCAATATCCCTGTTCACTGGCTGACACAAACAGGAGTTTGTCACCACGAGCTGGGGTGACAATTGACATCAGCTCCTGGTATCTTATTTTACAAATAACCTCTTTGATATCCCTTCCCACAGCATGGCACCGGTCATGTAATGTGCCCTTAAATGCTTAAAAAAAAAATCCCTTTAATTTGACACCTGGTAGATTTATTTTCATGAGGATAGAGGCCTCCTCAGACAAGGGATGGCTGTGTGGGTCAAGGTGCATTTTTTTATTGTTGAGTGTTTTAGGAGATGTGTGCATGTTCCTCTATGGTGTCTTTGTATCTTCGATGAAATTACAAGGATTGTGCTCTGTCACTGGGGTAGATCCCACCCAGAAGATGTCCAAGGCGAAAGAAACTTAATGTTCATGTGGTGAAATGTCCCATTAAGTTATTTGTCCCATTATATCTGCTTCTCTTGGAAGGCTGCATGGGACATTCTCATAGAATCATGGAAAGGTTTGGATTGGAAGGGACCTTAAAGATAATCCAGTTCCAATGCCCTGCCATGGGCAGGGACACCTTCCACCAGACCAGGTTGCTTAGAGCTCCATCCAGCCTGGCCTTGGACAACTCCAGGGGTGGAACATGCTCAGCATCTGTAGGCAACCTGTGCTAGTGTTTTTTATCAAGGCAAGGACACACAGAATTGCAGGAAATTTGCAGAGAAATACACGAAAATAAGATTCATCATATTTGGGGTTTACCAAACCTGACAGCATCTCCTTAAATTTGTAGAGCGAACATTTTCAGAGCAATGAATTTTATTTGGTGTTCTTTATTAATACAGCAGTGACTTTTCTTTCTATATTTTTAATAGTCGGGAAATGTCATTTTTGATCTACACTTTAATAATAGGTGGAATATAATTTCCAATGAAAAGTGCCAAGGAGGGTATTTATGTGAGGCTGTTCTGCCTCGGGCATTAATGAAGTATGAGATGGTGCAGCAGGCGTAGTTGTGTTATGTATAATGATACAAATTGAATGTAAGTAATATAATTATTTGTGGTGTAACACAGCGGCTGCACAAATAGTGTTGCTGGCAGTAAATGTTGCTGTTATGATAGGAAGGCACTGCTAATGCCACTAAGCATTACAATCAATTCTCGATAACATCATGTGAACTAAGCTAATAAATTGGGAATTATATGCCTCCTGCACATTTCTGCCCATGCGAGCCTGGATTTGTTTGATAATAGAGTAACAAATAATCCTGCTGGAAAAAAACAGTCAAAAAAGCTGGAAGTTAACAAACCAAGAAAAGTCCAAAGGTAGCACTTAAAATTCAGGGTGTTCCACCCCTGGAATTGTTCAAGGCCGCGCTGGATGGGGCTCTGAGCGACCTGGTGTAGGGGAAGGTATCCTTGTCCATGGGAGTTGAAACAGGATGATTTTTAAGGTCCCTCCCAAGCCAACCCATTCCCTGATTCTGTGATGCTGCTCGCCCAGCTTGCCAGCTGCACCTCTGTGAAACACAGGGCTCCTACCTGCACGAGCAAGGGGTGCCCAGGCACCTCTGCCTGGACCAAAACATCCCGAGGGAGCCAAGAGGAATGGCAGGCTGGTGGTGCTTCGGTGCAAAGCTTCCCTCCAACCCCCCCAGCACGAGGCGGTTCAGCAGGTCTGGAAAAGGCTGTGAACCACAAGTCACTAGACTGGAAAAACAGAAGAGGAATTATCCCGAGAAGCTGCACGAGCTCCCAGATAAACTGCTGGTGCTCCCTGTGGAGGGAGCTTTTGCAGCTCTCCTGGGATAGACTGAGAGGAGGAATGAGGGCTAACATAAACCTCATCATCTGCTAAAGGAGAAATTGGAGAAATCACTCAAACGAGGCAGGGATTAAACTGGGACTGAGTTCTGGTGAGAGAGCTCAAGGAAATTTAGATTACAATGATGGAGAGGAGGAGAAGATTAAAACTCAGGGCTGAGTGAGTAATGCACAACAAATGTATTCAAATGATTCTCTTCCATCGAGGCCCTTCCAGGACTCCCATCAGCTCACAATCTTTAATGCACTTACTCTGCTGGAAAGAAGGCAGTGCTGCTATTTCTGTCTTTCACCTGGGGAACGGAAACACGGGGAGATTAAATACCTTCCTCAAGGTGACCCAAAATATCTTTTCAGAAGAGGAGAATTTCAGGTCTCGGTATAGCCAGAGGAGCATCACTCCCACCCGCCTGCAAACAGCAGGTACCTCTGGGGGAACACATTTGATCCTCAGGTGTTTCCTTCAGCTGGTAGTTGTGGGCTGCAGATCCCTGGTCTGGGACTCAACACCAAAGAGCTCGCCAGTACCTTCCCCAGGCTCCTCTTCTCTGCTCATCCATAGGATTCTGCTGAAGGCACCAGGAATCGTTTTTGAGGGCATCAGGCGGCGCAGGGTGAGGGTGACACATTCGTGCTGGCATGTTTGGCACTCCTTTAATTACTCCAGCAGGAGGTGGGAAGGGTAGAGCCACCTGCAGTAATGACAGTGTGGAGACTGTGCTGTGGGAGGGAAAGAGCTACTGGAGGACCTGCCTGACAACTTGATTTGCAATGAAGTTGACTCCATTTGAATCCCACACGGATGCATGGATCTTGTCAGTGCAGAGCTGGATCCTCTTTTCTTGGGACCTGTGGTTGAAGGACGCTTCTGGGGAGTCTCTTCCTTTTGTCTTCTGAGCTTCAGTTGGCAAAAATTTGTGAACGAGCTCCTGTGGTTATTTAATTTTCATATAACTGAATTTGCCCAGAGCTACTGGAAATTGCTCTGCTACTCCTTCCACTGCTACCAGACGGTCTATTAGTACCTGAGAGTTTGTCATAGAAAAATCCTTCACTGATGGCAGACAAGGGGGAAAAATTCATTTTAGACTCATAGCTGTAGTGCAGCTTGTCCCCAGTGCTCACACCATGTCCTAGCAGGGACCATCAGCTCTCCAGCCCTGACAGCGAGGTGCAAAACAACAAATGAAGTGTCCAGGCAGCACAGACTGAAGCCAGCCAGGGGAATGATCCAACCATTTCATCACAAGCCTCCTCCTCCTCCTTCATCTTGGCCCACTCCTGTTTGTGGCTGCCTGCTGGCCCAGCTCCAAGAAGGAGGATGAGCTGCTGCCAGAGCCAAAGAAGGTGCTTTCCAGGCAGAAGAGGGCATGGCATTGGCTGGACCCAAGTCCCGGTGAGCAGGCAATTCCTGGGCCTGATGCAGCAAAAGTCAGCTTAGCACATTCAGAAAAGTGAACCCTGCTCTCAGAAGATGCCTGCAGGCTCTTGCTTTCAAACAGGTGGGAGTGATAAAATGTGCTCTTTAACCTCATGGCCCCAGATCTTGCAAGAGGTGAGGACAATTTTTATTTTATATTTACTTAAAAAATAACAAAATCTGGAATAGCTCGGCATTTGGCATTTTGTAGCTGGCTGTCTGTGGCTTCCCACCCAACCTTTGCTCTGCAGAAGCAACTTCCTCTGGCCCTAGAGCTCAGAGCCTGCTCTTCCTTCTGCTCTCATCCCTGTGCCCCTCCCTGGGATCCATCCAGGTGCTCGTTCTGTTCTCCTTATTGAAAAGCAAGTTGGATGCCCTTGGGTGCTTTTCAAGGACTTGCTGTGTCTGTGCGGGGTTCCTGGGAATGTGGGGGAGATAGAGAGCCAGACCAGCTCACAGGACCTCCCCTGGGCCCTCCTGCACGTGCCAGGGAAGTGCGGGGATGCCACCCAGTCCAGGCTGATGGGTGGCTTGGAAGGAAAAAAAAAAATTGGTCCTGGGGAAAAAAATTCTTGGTTCTGCAAGCACATCTTGGATTAGCACTGTCCCTGAGGCTGGCAGCAATTTTTAGCCCATTTATATTTTGTCTGGGGTTTCACAGACCCATCCAGCTGCCAGAACACATTTTTTGTTTTTACCTCATTTGCAAAAAGTTCTTCATTCTACTTTCTCTCTTCATCACAACCAGGCCACTTGTCCTGAGTTCTGCTCCCAGACAGGCTTGTCCCTGGTTGTTTTCTCCAGTGTGCAGTCAGCTTGCTTCCATGCCTGCTGTGAAATGTTCAACATTCCCACAAAGTTTCATCAAACGCTCTCCAGTCCCCTCATATCTGCTGGGCATCTCAGGGGGCTGCAGGGTTGAGCCTGGATTGCAAGGAGCAAGTGGGGCAGCTTCTGTCCCTCCTCCTGGGAGTGTTTTAATCCAGAGCTGCATCCTTTTACTGGGTTCACTCTGGACCCAATCCCAAACCATTGTATTCCAGAGAAGTTTTTTCACCTGCTTCAGTAAGTGATGGATGGGGTCGCATCACTTCGTGAATGGAGCTGTGTGGTGGCTGTTAATCTTTGTCCCCATCCCTGAGCTGCTTTAGCATCTGCCACCCTCAGCTCCCAGCCACCATCCCACCATCATCCCACAGCCCTATCTGTGTCCTTTCCCACACAGTTCCTCACAGCAGGCGCCTTGCACGGGCACAGGGATCCCGCAAATCCCCCTCCCCACCGCGGCCAGCGGCAGTGGCTGAGGGAATGTGTTAGTAACTAATTTATATGGGCATGATTTACATGCTTAATTAGCCCTGCTTTTATTTGCTGTATTCGCAAGGCAGAATATTTTCCCACAAAGCTCTGTGCCTAGAGCTTGTTTGATTAGCTACAGAAATGGAAGCATTCAGCAGCATAAAGCTGAACCACCAGAAAGTCAATACATATTAAAGGATTTGAAAGGCTCCCCCCTCGCCCCCCCCAACAAAACACATTTTACAAACAGCAGGGAAGACAAAATTCTGAATTCAGTGCTAGTTATTAATTTTTTTTTCTTGCTGCTCTGCTGAAAATAGTCTCAAGGTCTTTGGCTTTTTTTTTTCACTGGAGGACAAATAAGTGATGCAGAGCCTGGATTTTTTTTTAGTCCAACTTATTTCTTCTATCTCAAACTTTGTAAAAGGGCCAAACTGGTGATATGAAACCCCTTTGGCAAGAACTCTGCCCACACACCAGCAGCCCCAGAGGCTTATTCTGCTCAGAGAAATTAAGGTAAAAACTGTGCTGTTTGCAGCAGCTCCTTAACAACAACAACAAAAATATAAAAACCACATCCCAAACTGCAGAAAGCTTGTGTGGCATTTTGGGAAGGAACCTGGAGCAGCCGTGTGTACGAGCACCATCTGTTGGCTGCATTGCTGCTTACAGGGTGCAAGCCACAGCCCACTCCCGCAAAACTGCAGCTCCATGGCGTGACACGAGGGACAGACCCAGCTTTAGGGAGCATTTTCGGGACAAACAGCCAGGCAAAGGGCAGCAGGGATCGCCAAATAATCCAGCAATTTGCACATAGTCACTCAGGTTCCAGAAGAGGAAGTTGGTGTCTCTCTGCCTGGGCTCACCATCCTGATGCCCTCTAGAGCAGCCTGACAATTGTTACAGTGAAGGATGCTCCATCATCCCCTTTTCCTACACAAATAATGTATTTTGGCCTCAGCAGCTGAGAAAATTAATTCAACCAAGGTTTTGGGAGCATTCAGTGTATTTGGCCACTACTCCTGTTCAATCGTTTTAAGAACAAAGGGCTACAAATCTGCAGCAATTTGCAATCTGACTTTCCAATTAAGGATTTGATGTGGTTTTATGCCTTTTAAGTGACAATATTTGTCAGCCCATTTGTTCAGTGCATTGTCCGCATGTGCAGTTCCACAGGAATTGGTTTAATTAAGGTTAATTGGTGCATAATTAGAGCCGATGCCAACACATAAGAATGGCTGCAGACCAGAGAGAGAGTCGATTTCTATCCAGCTCCAAAGGACAAATGGTGTGAAGGGGACATTACAGTTGAGTGGTAAAAACCTAAACTGCTTTGAACTGTAGCTGTAATTTTTGTAAATCCACATGCCTGACTGCCTGGCAGCGCTCTCCCCAGGGCACAGAGCCCTGTCCCACTCAGTGACACATTTTTAATGGTGGAAGGTGTTTGGGCTAATGAATCTTTACAGCTGGATGCTCTCATCTGCCAGCGCAGGGGAACCATGCAGGATGCACCTCTGGGAAGCAAAACTGAGCAAAAGGGAGAGGAGGAGGAGGGATGCTTTGAAGAAGCTGTGATTTATTGCACTTTAAACTCACCTGGGATTGCTGGTCTGGCACAAACCCAGGGGGAGCAACACCTCGGCCTTTCTGTGATGCTCCCTGGTTATGCCACCAGTGGCTGAAGGAAAACTGTGGGGAAGTTCTGGCATTGGTGACTTGTTCTGCAGCAGTCCAGCGGGTTGATCCCCATAGAGCATTTGTTATGTTGTGTTTAACCCTCCTTCCCAAGGTTACCCCATGTTTCAGTACTGGAAGCAAAAGCAGATGTGAACTCACCTGCTGCCTCCATCCTGGCCCCATTTGCAGCTCTCCAAGGCCAGGGCTCCCAAAGATCCCAGTCCAGGGATGCTGGGAGCAACCTCCCCCTTTCCTCTGAGGTGAAGATGGTTGGGACAGGGGGTCCTGGGCCACCACACAGCCTCCTACTCCAGATGCTGCCATGGGCACATAGCCCTGGCAGCCTCTCCAGATGGCAAACTTTGCTCCAGCAGTGTGTGGAGATTTCAAAATAGCAAAGGAGCATGAGAAGTAGGGAGTGGAAGAGTGTAAGGTATGAATGAATAGACTGGAAACGAGGTGAAGACCCCACCAGACAGTAATTAAGGTCTGACCACTGTGGTCCGGACACAGCAAACTAAGGAGGGAGGGGGTGTTCTGCTTTCTCTGAGTTATTATTTCAGCACTGACAGAATCCCACATCTGCTGAGGGAAACATGATCCTACTTTTGCCAAGCAAGGAATGGCAGGGATTTACCAAAAAGGCGACTGCCTCCTCTGCTCACCTTGAGCAAAGAGTTTTCACAAGAAGAAGTCTCCGCCTCCCCTAGTAAAATATCAAAGACCTTCCCATCCCCAGTGCATACAAATTTCTCCTCGTTACCATGGTGAAAGGAGTAGCAGTGGCTCTCCCAGCCAGATCAGCATCAACTTCCCCTCTGCCCCAATGCACACACTCCTCAGAACAGAGCTAAATGGTCAGCAAGGCAAAATCAGAGAGAAGAAAACCCTGTTGCTGGCAGAATTCCTCCATCTGTCACCCTGTCCACAGCAGCGGGTGAGAGCCAGGGCACTGCTGGGGGGAGCAGTACATGCAGCTGTGTCAGGACAACTGGAGGCAAGTTATACTGTTATTGGTGCTTTAGAAAAGCCAGGGAAATGGCTGTATAGGTTACAGGGAGCTGCAGAGAGCCCTGCCAGGCTGAGCAGTGATGTGGGCTGGAAATGAAGTTGGATCCTCACAGCCCGACATTCCCACACCCCTCCCAGAAAATCCCATTATCAAAGCCACTGCTGTCCAAACAGACTGATTCCTTTTTTTTTTTTTTGGGGGGGGGGGAGCAAAGCTTAGTAACAGCAAAGCAATTTTTCAAGCACAGGCAGCTGAAGTTTCTTGATATGCAGAATTCCTTTTTTGCCCTCATTGGAAGGTATGCATCTTTTCCACCTTGGTCACACTAAGGCTTGATGTCTGGTCATGCGTGACCTGCCCCTCTGCCTGTGCAGCCCCTGTGAAGGTTCAGGAGCTCCCTTGAAGAAGAAATACATAATTCTGTAATCTCAGACCTGTGGGCTGGAGTCTGTTGGCCTTAACCTCTCTCTGCTTTGCTTCTGGGCGCTGCAGCTGAGGGCATGATGAGGGCATGAAATGAGGTGTTTCAGCACTGAAGTCTCCACAATTATTTATGTTGCTTCTACCACAGAGCACCTGAAGCTCCATGGTGCATTCAGTGGGATCCATCCTCTGTAATTTAGCTGTCTGGGAATTAGGTGTCCAGTCAGGATCCCTCTGTGGTCCCTGGGAGAGACACTGAGACCACCTGAAGGCAATTCTTCTTTCCTGAGCCGAACATCCCAGCCCAGAAGGCAGTCCTGTAACTGCTGTACGTGGTGCAGGTCCCACCCCAGCTGCTTCATCTGCCTGACTTCATGAGTCATGACCCTATGGAAAGCTGTACATTGAACAGACTTCCATATCAACCCCCTGATGAACATCTTGTCTGGCAAAATCTAAAGGCAAAGCCAATTCCAGACCAGTCCAAAGGAGCAGCCAGCACTTACACATAAAAAGCCAATAAATTATGAATTAAAAATGAGTGAGGGGATTGAGGAAAGAATTATATGCCTGAGACAGACTCATATTACACAGGTGGTTTCAGGTTGCTAAGCTGCAGAGAGAAATTCAGGAAAAGTTTCCAAGGGACAAAGCAATGAAATCACAGTGCCATAGAAATCAAGGGGTCAGTACATGTGTGAAAAGGAAGAGCAGCTTCACTCGAGCCATAGGAACACAGCAAAAACGTAAATAAGTAAATATTCCTTCAGTGTGGTACGAGTGCATTAACAACCACTGTTACGTATTTTTAATAACCATTTTTGTGTATTTAATCTTTGCACTGTGATTTTCCAGATAAACCCTCTGTTTAAACTCTAAGTAGTTCTTGTGACTGTGGAGTTGCAAAGAGACAGGAAAACACCACAGGAGGGCAACAGCCAGGTCTGGGGTGCAGGGAATGTGCTTTGGCATGAGGCATAGAGAACATCAGGATGGAAGAGTCATCACCACACAGTCAACCAAACAGTATGACAATGCAGAGGATTTGTGATTTCCACAGTGCTGCTGTAAGAAACTACTTAGCACCTTGGTAAGGCAGGGATGAGCTTATTTCTCTGCTGAGGACCAGGGAAATTCAGGAATGGCAGCTTCCCAGGGATGTGAAAAAGCCTTAAGTAAAGATGAAAAAAGTGAAAATAGCTGCTTCTTCAGAGTTTTCTACACAGGAGCCAGATGACAAACTGGCATAAGTCAGCACAGCTCCACTGATGAACTGGCCGGGGCCAAGTCTGAGCCCAAAAATAAGCAGAAGTCCCCTCCACCCACAACTTAAGGTAGCAAAACGCTTTGAATTTCTTTTAACTGCGAAATGCCCCAACCTGAAAAAGGAGGGGTGACTCAAGGGTCTTGCATGTGAGGTGGGATCCTCACAGTAAGGTTACCAGCCACTTCTCTATGGTTATTATTAATTTCAGGGTTCAACACAGTTGTATAGATCATCTCCATCCCTGAAGGCCAGCCTACCTTTGCTAGGACCCTGGTGGCTCATGAACGAAGCCATGGATCATCATCATCATCATCAGTGTTTCGGAAGGTAAGAGCAGCATATCTCGGTGAATAAAAGCTTTCTACACATTTTTGATCGCCCCATTGTGCCCAAAGGGACACAACTCCTCTCTTGGTTCAAGAAGGCAACTGTTGTGTTGGGGTGAATGTCCCCAGCTAAAGAGATTGTGGAGATGATCCAAGCATTTGAAGGAATGGGAATTTGCTGCCTCTAAATTCATGAAGACCTTCATGCAGGAGTAGGACAAACGTCCAGGGGGACCCTTTCTCCCCCGCTTTCCACCTGGGTTTTCTCTCTTTCTGGATGGGCATTGGTATTTAATGTGCTCTGTTGACCAAACTCTGTCCCAAGCATGTATCTTACCAGAGGTTTTTGCTCTCAGGCTCAGGTTTACAGCTGAACAAGCAATCCCTGGTGGACTGTGAAGTCTGTTTTTTGACCCAGAGCATCCTCTTTAAATGTTGCTGATGTATTGATCATCGACTGTAGTCAATAATATACTCCCGGTGAATTTCTAAAAATAACAGCGCAGGAGACTGCTCAGCTCCAATTCTCTTCTTACACAGCCTTGCTTCAGCTCAGCGTAATAATATTCTGAATATCTTCTCCAGAATAGGTTGAACGAGCCTGATTTGAGGATCAGAAACAGCTCATTATGCATTTATTATTTGCTTGTTACAGTAGCCTTGCTGAGCTATCAATCCAGTCAGTTATGCAAGGAATTAGGTGCCCATTAGCTGCTTTTACTCTGTTAATGTGATGAACTTTGTTTTCTCATTAATAAGTCTGTAGAAACAAAATGTGCAATATATGGAAAGGTTTTATGGCTTGTATAACGAAACACGTGTTAGGCCATAACTCAGGGGCCAACAAAATGTCATTTGCCTATTAAAAGGAAATTGTGCTTCAGACCATTCCATCAAGGCAGTGTAAGTGGGAGAGGAAAGGAAAACGGGAGCAGCAGAAAGAAACAAGTGAAAGGGGATGTTTAAAGACACAGCTGAGTAGGTTGGTGTTGGCTCTTGGCTTTAGCTCAACAGTGTAAAGAGTATTTTTTAAATGCAGGGGTCAAAAAGCAAAAACAGCTAAAAAAAAAAAATCTCTAACCACCAACCAGAAAGACCCGTGACTGTAAGTATGGCACTGGTAATTACACTGGCTACTGGCAATGTTTTCTAGTAAAGGGTGGATGGGACAGAAGGAAAGGAAAGGAAAAGGAAAAGGAAAAGGAAAAGGAAAAGGAAAAGGAAAAGGAAAAGGAAAAGGAAAAGGAAAAGGAAAAGGAAAAGGAAAAGGAAAAGGAAAAGATAGGATAGGATAGGATAGGATAGGATAGGATAGGATAGGATAGGATAGGATAGGATAGGATAGGATAGGATAGGATAGGATAGGATAAGGTATTTTGGTATTTGGGAGCAGTAGTCCCCACACATCTCCAGTGCAGTGGCACTATCCCAGCTCTGGCTGCAGTGCTCTCACAGCCTTGCTCTCCTCTCCCAAGCTTTGCCTAGAACCCACTGGGCATAAGGCATTTCCACTCACGTCCTAATTTTCTTCTCTGCTACCTGCAAATGATGGGAATCAAGGGGATTCTCCCGGCCCTGCATGCCCAGATCACTCCTCAGACAGTCTGTGAGGACCAAGACAGGGCCAAAACTCCGCCAATGGCTACTGCAGAGGGAGGTGGCAAGCACCCTGACACTTCAGACAGTGGCTTGTTTTCCAGATGTGCCAGCTGATTCCTTTTTAGCACAAAGCAGAAGTATCTGTGATGCAGCAGTTTTCCCTGGATTGTGCTATAATGTGCGCAGCAGGGATTTTTCTCCCGTGTACCTTGATTTCGTGTTTGGGGATGCTGTTTGTTGCTTAGCTACTGGATGCTGCCACAGCTGAAAAGCGCTGCTTGAGGAGTTGACAAGAAGGAATTGCTTCTTCAGGGGGAGGAAAAGGGAGAGGAATTATGTCCTGGAGGCACTGCTGGTACAAAGCACTGGTGGGAAGGATGTTACAGGCACTTCACGGTCTTAGGTTTGGTTAAAAAATAATAATAAAAAATTTGGGGCACTATGGAACAAAAATAATAAAAAAGAACAATGAACAAGAGCACCAAATTGCTGCAGAATCTGAACATACTTCTCATGAAGTGAACCCTGTTGGAGTAAGAAGAGCCCCTGTCCCTGGTGGTACCATTACCATTAATGGTGCTGTGCCAGCTTTGTACCTGTAGGCAAAGTTGCTTCTGCGCAATTTGCACTTCTTTCCATATTAATGAAGTAATTGGGGGTTGGAATTATTTTCATTGCTAATTACATTGGTTTTATGCGCTTCTGGTTTGCTTCAATAAGCATTTAAGAAGAGAGAATTTTAATAGAACATTAAGTAATACGGAGAATTAAACAAACAGAATGATAGAAGAGGTTTTAGCCACAGTTTTGATGGGAATTAACATTGTGTGGCTGGATGAAATCTTCCTTTTGTGCAGATGAAAGGAGGTCTGTTACGTTAGGATGGTACCTAAAGTACTATCATCTGCCAGGAATGCTGACCCCCAGAATCACACCTGGGCTATCCAAGATGTGGCACCAAGAGAGGCTGCAGGAAGCAATGCCAGACAGCCAGGGCAGGGCTCAGTGATGTGCTTGCTCCCATGGCTGGGAAGTGAGGATGTGTTTGAAAATCTCTGCAAAGACACGAGTTTCAGCCCCTCTCTGCAGACCAGGCTGCTCCTGCCTCTCACAGCATAGCCAGAACGGGAAACTAAAGAGACTGAACTTCCTCAGGCTCTCAGCATTTCTCAAAACCAAAGCCAGAAAGGCTGTTCCGATTATTGTTTTGCAAATGCTCTGTATGTGGCACACACAGGCTGTTCAGGCTGATACCGCCTGAACAGTAGTTCTGTTTCCCAAGGTCACATAATGGTTTAATCCATCTGGTATATGGATTAATATATGGTATATGGGTTATGTATGGATGTGCAAAAATCCATTTGCATAAAACTTATGGTGTACAAAACTCACTGTTTTCAAACAGCACCTAAACCTTCGGGTTTTTCTGTATTTATTTACTTGTCTAGGTATTGTCTGAGTTGCCTAATGAGAAACATCTGATGTAATTTTAATGGTTAGTACACATCTGCCCAAAGAGAAAAGCACTATCACAGTCCCCCGGCTCCTTCTGCACACGCACTTTTGCCTCCCTGAGTTGGTTCAGAAGAGGCTGGGGTCCTGCACCACACAGAAAACCACCATGGGAATGGCCACACACCTTTGGATCTGGAGCTGCAGCAGGATATGTCTCCAGGTCTGCGGATGCTTCGCTTTCATGTTTTTCCCACCATCTGCCCCCTCCACCCTAAGCTTAACGTCTGCATTTGTTGTCCAGTGCCAGAATTGACACGGCAGAAGCTGTCTTCTGGTTGTTGAGGGTATATGTTCACCCTTCATTTAACCCCTTAAAGTCTCAATCCCTGTCCTACTTCCCCAAGGGAGGAGACCAATCTTCCCAAGCATGGGTGGGATGGGCCAAGTTCAAGGTCTGTGTTTACAGACAGAGCTGTGGCCGTTTGGTTTCTGGGCATAGATGCCCCTTGGCGAATTGATGATGCAGGAAAACCTTTTCATTGGTCTCAGAGGATTTACTCACAGGCAATGCTTCTGCCTATGTAATCAGAAGGTGTTTTGCACACACGACAGCACCAGGATCCAACTGGTGTCATGGAAGTGGTTCTCACTGCCTTTGGTGCGACTGGGACAGTCCTTCAGCGACCCTGAGGGGCAGATGATTGACTGAAATGCTATGTACCATTGACTGACTGATAACTGCAGGGGAGAGTCAATGACAGGTTTTATTAATGCCTAATTAAGACAGATTAAAGATGACTTCCCTTGGCTAATTTTCTCTCCTGAACTTGGTCACACTCTCTCTTTCAAAGTGAGAGGGACTTAGAAAGGCAAAGCTGGTGTGCCGAGCATCACAACTGGCTCCCTTTGCCTGCTGAGCATAATCCTAGCTGGGCCTGAAGGCTGGCTCTCCAGGGATTCTGTCTTTACAAGCAGATAAGGCAGCTGGCGCCGTGCCAGAGCACATTTATTACACAGAATAAAGCTGAACCAGCAGCTCTGCCTGGCCGACTGCCCGAACCACTACAGAGCAGGCGGGTTGGGCTGGCAGGCTCTGTCTCAATGGCACCAAAACTTGAGCTGCTGTTCAGGGCTGCTTTGCCCTCCTGTTCCCGGCAAGGACTGGGGAAGGCAGCTGCATTCAGAGCCTGCACTGCAAGGCAAAGCAAGGCAGGGCATCTTTAAATGGCCAGGGGAAGCAAAATCCTGTCACCTCCAAAACTGCAAATCCCTCTTGCCACTTCCCATGCCGTTCCCTGTGCAGCTGATTCATTTGTGATATTTACTTGCTCTTGTAGCCTTAGTCACAATATTATTAATGCTGAGAATTCAAGAAAAAAGTGAAGAAAAAAAAGAAAAAAAGAGGGATAGTCTTGTATTTCATGCTGCCAGTGACTTTAGGGTTGGACTTTCCAAACTGAGATTTTCTTCTTGAGCTCAGGCTGACTAGGAGCTGGCTGGCACAAGCTTTGGCTTAGAGCAGAGCATAACATCGTAAAATCATTTAGGCTGGAAAAGACCTTTAAGATCACTGAGACCAAACACTAATTCAGCATGGCCACATCCACTCCTTAACCTTGTCTCAAAGTGCCACATCTACACATCTTTTACGTAACTCCAGGGAAAGTGATTCCAGCACTTTTAGGGCTTGATAACCCTTTCAGTGAAGAAATTTTTCCTAATATCCAACCTAAACCTCCCCTGGCACAACTTGAGACTGTTTCCTCTTGTCTTACTGCTTCCTATTTGGCAGAAGAGACCAACCCCCAACTCAGTACAGCCTCCTGTCAGGGAGTTGTAGAGAGTGGTAAGGTCTCCCCCGAGCCTTCTTTTCTCCAGGCTAAACACCCCAGCTCCCTCAGCCGCTCCTCACAGGACTTATAAGTCCTCATTGATTGATGGAGTCCAAAACCTGGCAGAAGCCTCAAGGCAATGCTGTAATGACTTTTATAGAATCAAGAGTGCAGATGTCTGTATATTGTGTATGCAGTCAATTTAAAAGAGCAGATAAACCAGAGACATTTCAAGGGAGGATCAGCCTGCGGCACCCTCGGCACAGCAGCTCCGGGGACGCCAGCAAGCCCACCCCAGAACAAAGGCAGTCCCACTCAGGGAGGCCAGTCCTGCTTCCAGAAACAGCAGGCAGCGCGGGATATCAAGTCCTAAGAAAACACCGCACTCCCCCAAATCAGTTCCACGTGTAGGGAAAGAAGCAGAGCGAAGATTATTTGCCACAGCTTCTTTCCAAGGATGATGTAAGAGAAAAACAATAATAAAGATGTCTGGGAGAGAACATCTGTTATCACACTGCAAATGACATCCGAGATGGGAATGGCAGGCGTGGCCACACCAGCTGATGGCACTTGGTCTCAGGGATAATGACCAGCACCAAGATACTTCTGATGGCACAGTGCCAAGGGACAACCTACTCAGTAGTCTTTCACTGAGAATACCTCATGCTTTCATCTTAAAGCTGCAGAGCATTTTATAAACAGAAGTTACATTTCAGAACACAAGTATTATTCACCCAGCTTCCAAAACCGTTATTACCCTCAGCTGAGCAGTTTTTCATTAATTTGATCACATCAGTTATGCTTCATTAGTGAGAGTCCAAACATGCACTGTGAACCAGTAGAGAAAATGCACTGGATTCTGTTGGTGTCTTTGAAGAGTCTGTGTCATCCATTATTGTGCTGCGGGTGAAAAGCTTCCTCTGACAGGACTCTCCTGTAATTTGAAGCCAGCAGTTTTATTTTCATTCTGAATCACCCATCCATGAGACATTTTTCTGTCAGTCTGCAGCTAAAGATTATACTAAACTAGAGGTAAAATTAAAGAACTCTGCTGTCTGAACCAAGGTACATTTTCCTCACGCACTCATGCACAAGGGATTGAAATCACCATGGAAAGCTGGGAGCTCACACCAGCAAGAGCAGGACAGGAATCACCAATCCATGTGCACCTTCTAGGCTCAAGAGGGTCTTCATGACATGGCTGTAACCACAGATTAGGATAGATGAAATTCACAATTCAACAGACACTCACCAGGACACCAAACTAGGTCTCCTAAGTAAAGCAAAACTTCCTAATTTGTCCAGAAGTTTCCTGAATGAAGAAAACAACCTGAAATAATTTAAAGTCAGCTTCAAATGAGGAGTGGGAGTAGGGGGCAAAGGAAGAGAGGGGGTTTAGCAAAACAAAAGTAAAATAGGTTGTTTGAACGAAATGTCTGGTTTGAACCGAAATTAAGTGGCTTCCTTGAAACTTTTTAAAAGAAGTTCAATTTCGGTCTGTCTCTAAAGAAAATACTGCTTCAACATGGAAAGTGCTAGGCGTTCTGCCTTAAAAATGCCTAAATGAGGTTTTTTCAAATTTTCCAGGATTTTTTCTTTGAAACAGCTTAAAGACTTTGATGTGAATTTCTGACTGGTATCAGTCCACTCCAAAAGACTTCTCGTGTAGAAAAAGTAAAAACAACGATTCCAGTTTGATCTTTTTCCCCTGCCCTGCTCCAACATGTCCTAATCACACCACCACCATCCTGCAGCAGAAGTTTTCCCACTACATCCTAACAGCAGGAATTGCATGATATCCATTTCCCACACTCCCTGTCTGCCTTATACATCCGGGCAGGGGCTGTGCAGTACCTAACAGAAGGACACCTTATTCTTACTTTCCCTTAGGCATTATAATGCTTAGCAAGATTAACGTATTTTGTGTGTGTGATTAGCATGCTAAAAAAGGAGAGCAGTTGTTATTGTAGCTTTCATAAGGGAACAAAGAAATCCAACTACTGAGTAGATCCAAACATAGCCACTGGGAAACAAACTCTTTTCAGATATTTGTCTTTCTTTTCCTCTACCTGTTTACTGAGAAGGGCTAAAACACAACAAAACGTGAGTCATGATCCTTTTGCTTCCCTCCTACACTCTCAGTTATTTTTCTCCCACAGTTGCCTAATTAACAGTTTCTAAGCACAAAAAAGCACATCGTTGCTAATTACAGACACTGTATTGCCAGGATTCAGTACGGATTGCGAACCAATAAAAAGTTAAAGACCAGCCCTATCTGCTTCAGTCACCTCAATGTTGTGCAATGACAATTTATATCCAAGAGTAACAGGTTTTGTCGATACTCTTGAAGGGAGTAGAAAATATTCTGTAAAACGCAAGTTTACAGAATGGCATTCACCCTTAGAGTTGGAAGCAGTGTTCAGGAATAAAAGGCAGATACAGCTGGAGCAGGTCACAAACCAAGCCCTTCAGCCTGGGAGCTGCAGCCCAGGACTTAAATCTGTAGTTTTACAGATACAGTCATGATGCCATAGAAACAGAGAATGGCTTAGGTTGAAAGGGACCTTTAAAGATCATCTTGTTCCACCCCCCCTGCCATGGAAACGGACCCCTTCCACTATCCCAGGTTGCTCAAAGCCCCATCCAGCCCGGCCTTGAACACTTCCAGAGATGGGGCATCCACACCTACTCTAGACAACCTGTGCCAGGGCCTCACCCCCCTCACAGTAAGGAATTTCTTCCTGACACCTAATCTAGACCTACTCTCTGTCAGTTTGAATCCATTGCCCCTTGTCCTATCACTGCAGGCCCTTTCCAAAAGTCCCTCTCCATCTTTCTTGTAGGCTCCCTTCAGGTACTCGAAGGTCACAATTAGGTCACCCCTGAGCTTTCTCTTCTCCAGGCTGAACAATCCCAAATCTCTCAGCCTTTCCTCAAGGAGAGGTGCTCCATCACTCTGATCATCTTGGTGGCTTCCTCTGGCCTCGTTCCAACAGCTCCATGCCCTTCCTGTGCTGGGACCCCACAGCTGGCCACAGCACTGCAGGTGGGGTCTCACCTGAATGAGGCAGAGGGGCAGAATTCCCCCTAACCTGGTGCCCACAGGGCTTTGGATGTAGCCCAGGATACATTTGGCTTTCTGTGTTCCCAGTGCACATGGCCGGGGCATGTCCAGCCTCTCCTCCACCAAGTCCTTCTCCCCAGTGCTGCTCTCCCTCTGTCCATCCCCCAGGCTGTACTGACACCAGGGGTTGCTCTGACTCAGGTGCAGCACCAGCACTTTGTCTTGTTAAGCCTCCTGAGATTCCTGTGGGCCACTTCTTGAGCTTGTCCAAGTCCCTCTGGACTCCATCCGGCCAACTGCACACTCAGCTTGGTGTCACCTGCAAACTCCATGACACTGTTGAGGGATGCCCCAAGCCCAGGTGTCAGATTTGGAGACACCAGACCTGGAAAGGCTGGCCTTGGAGCAAGAGCCCCTGTGTGTGAGCAGGCAAGGTCAGCTCTGCACCGTTCCTGCACATGCCCACAGTTCCGATGCTGGCTCTACCAGATATCCCATCCAAGTATCCCTCACTACGTGGTGAATTCCACACAAACATGCCAGGAATTTTTCAAAACCGTGTCAGTCATGCTTGAAGTTGCCAAGTATTTCTGGATGCTGTGGTTTTGCCCCAGCTGGCAACCAAGTACCACGTGGCCACTTGCTCCCCCCGCTCCCCACCCCCAGTGGGATGGGGTGGAGAGACAGAAAAAGGCAGAACCTGTGGGCTAAGATAAAAACTGTAATTATCAAAATAAAATATTATTATAGTAGTAATAATAATAATTATAGAAGTAGAAGTAGCAGTAATGAAAGGGGACATAAAAAAAAGAGAGGAATAAAACCCAAGAGAAAAAGTGATGCTTCATCGGTGTGTTATCAACATCATTCTCATACTAAACCCAAAACCTAGCACAGTTAATAGGAAGGAAATTAACTCCATCCCAGCCCAGTCCAGGACACTTCTGTGCACATGACAGCCACAACCAGGTAACTATTATTTTTGTGGTGGGGTGACGTTTACAGGTTGCTGGGGGTGGAAACAGCAGTTGCTGGGTTCATTTTCAGTGTACAGCACATTTAAATCCCAGTTTGATGTCTTCTGCACCATTATGTTGCCTAAAGTTGCCAGCATCTGGAACCCAAAGCAATGCTGAACCAGCATTACAGTGCCCAGGACTGCCAGATGGCATCAGCACTCCTCAGAGGGTCTTCCAAATGAGAAGTTTTGCAGCACAAAATAGTCCCAAGTAGCAACTCCCCTCCTAATCCACAGTCTGGGATGCCCAATTCTTCTAAGCAATGTGTTAACTTGAGAAATTATTATTTTCAAAGTGGAGTTCAAGCTGAACATTTTGGTTTGGATGGAGGGGAGCTAAACGACAGCAGAGGTAAATTTTGAAATAAAAGTTTGTTTCATTTTGATGGCAGTGGAAAACTTCATTTTGAAAGTCTTAAAGTGAAACAATGCTTTGGTTTCATTATTTCCTCAAGCAAAGCAATGCAGAAGTTTAAGTGATTCCATTGCCCTGAAATTACAGTTGTGAACTGAGAGAAGAAAAAACAAATTCTAGGTACTCCTTGGCAGTAATACAGCAAGGAACACCAGGTAGAGCAGCATGTGCCCAAGAATCACTTGGGACTCAGTTTCAGGGTGAGCAGAATACTGGCTTTCACTTTTCTGGTCTTCTCTCAGATGGGCACTGTCAGTCAGAAGGAGCAGCAGATGTCCAAGGCCACGCTCCAGGTCGGAGTTTCCAGTAACTGGGGACACCTGAGCCTGTGATCCGCATGCTCAGTTGGTTGCAGGGTGCTCCTTCCTGGGAGGTGGATTTGCTGCTGGCTGCTGCTTGCACACGTGGTTGTGGGATCAGGGTTATCCGAATGTGGGTGTTCGTGGTTCCACATGAGACCGGTTTGGGATTATTGCCTGCAAATAGTTGTGGCTTGGAGCCCTACATGCTGTCACCATTCGGGTTTTGACTTTCGTCAGTCATTACTCAGCTCTGATAAATCTATATAAGAAAAAGATCCTTTTACTAAAGCTGATAAGAAATTAGACCCTCTCATTCAAAGACAGCTAACATCAGGCATGGATGAATAGGACTGATTTAATAGCGGAATAAAAAGTTATTTGCCCTAACCAAACTCTCTTTATGGGGAGAAATATAATTCACAAAGAATATGTAGCAGATTGCTCCAAGTAACCATAAAACTGGATGGCTGGCAAACACTTATCTGAACAGCTTATCCTCACACTGTTTCCATTACTCTGGCGGGGTAGGCAAGAAATGCCATGAGACAACATGTTCCCTGGAAGAAACTGAGGGTCCTAACCCATATGTCAGTAGCAATCATAGAAATGTAGGGCTGGCTGCCATTTGGTAAACACTAATGCTTTTTCACAGTTGCTGGTTTGGCTACTTTGTGACTTTTTCAAATATATATATATATATATATATATTTATCAAGGAAGGAGAGTAACTCACTTTCAAAAATCTGAGATATTGTTATTTAAGATTATACTTTTTGGAAAAATCTGCATGAAATTTAATTGTTGAAGAAAACCGGAAAGTATATTTTTGTCCTGAAGTCCACTTCTCAGTGCTGTCCCTTCTTGGCAGAAGGAGAAGCTGCACAAGAAAGCAGAGTTTCATCCACATCATTATTGCTCATTTTTGTTTCTTCCCAGGTATGAGACAGAATAAAACCCAACATCAGCCTCAGTGAGGAGGCTCACATTGCATGCCTGTGTTTTCTTTGCATACTGCATTTTGAAAACCAAGTGATGGATTGTACATTCACACCAATGTTACTGTGAAAAATACACAACTTCTCGTTGCTAAAGAAAATTAGTGCTTTATTAACATAAAATAATCAAAGGAACAACTAAGATCGATTAAATAAAAGAAAAAAAAATGAAACCCGGGACGAGGGATTAGAGACCCTTGGTGCTGGTATGGCTTAGAACCCAGGGCAGCAGACCTTAGAGACCAGCAGCCAGACACGGCGTCTCAGCAATTCTGAGGTGAAAACTAATTCATTATGGCTCTCTACACAGCTAGACCCGATTACCACCTACCTGGGCTTTCACTCCGCTAGCCAGGATAAAAAGGCGGACGCTCTCGCTTGTGCTCCCAAAGATATACCCCCTTTGCTCCACCCCAGACCGCCCACTGACCGCCCCCATGGAAAGTGATGATTGGTTTCTCTGCTGATGAAGTCAGTCCTTCCCCACCAATGGCTCCTCGTTGGCTCAGGGGTGACAATCATGGACTCAAAAAGGCGGGAAGGGTCCTCATTAATATTCCGTGTTTCCATGGAGGCGAGTTGCAGGCCAACTGTCAGTCACTAAAAATAGTCCTTTGGTCTTGGCGGTGAGGGGTTTTACCCTTAGGAACACGGCTTATCAAGGGTGTTGACTCCAATAGGGAAGAGCATTTTCTTAATAAAAATACAACTTAATCCACTCAAACTTAAACTTACACACAGGAAACATTAAAAAAAATCATGGTACACTTTAAAACATGACTCATTTTAACTTCAGAAAACACTTAATCCCATAACCAAAACATGAACATTCAATCTTGAATTTAACAACACATTCTTATCTTTACAAACACTGACACAAAACCAAGGAACTTCATCAACATAGGATAAACATGCAACTTCTTAATTAATAAGTACCTTTTAATTGATAACTTCAATTAATACATTCATTAACTTTTAACTTGGTCACCTCGAGATCCCACATGCAAAAGCCAATATTCAATCTTTATTCTTAACAGTTACTGAGCTGTTCCCTGTGCCTAGGGAAAAGCCTGTGAATTCCTTTTCCACCTCCTCCAACAACCCATCTCTTTTATCAGTAATAACACAAGTGATGGGCTGAAGTTCACCTTCATGGTGGTTGGAGCAAGGTGTGAAGTGTCTGTCCCGTCCTGCTTGGGTGACAGCAGAGCCAGTGCCTCTAGGGGCAGTTCATCCCTGTCTTGCTTGTGAGCCTGAGTTTCACATCAAGCATTCACACCTCTTTTTTTTTTTTTTTTTTTGGTCAAATAAACTGGGTTGAGAAGTTTAGAAAAGAAAAGAAAGTATTTCTTTTAAAGGCATTTTGAATGCTTCAAAAAATAGTATTTAACTGCTTGGGAGTGTCTCCCCCCTCTTTGTGTTTCTCTGCACTTATGCCTATCTGGAAAAGTTGAGACAGGTGGGGTTTTTTCCAGAAAAAAAAAAAAAAAAAAAAAAAAAGGATTGAAATTCTACTCTTCCAGTGGTTTACAAGTGCAAATTTTCATTATATTGAAAACCAACAAGTATAAAGTTATTTTTAATCTCTTCTGTAATAAATCCATTTCCAGAAGCTTGGCTGGCAAAAGCCAACAAGTGAATTTGCACCTAAAATCTTTTCACTCGCTCACTTTCGTTCCGCTTTGAGGACTGAGGGAGAAATTCAAGGTTGCCTGATGTATGGGTCTGTTTTTGGTGTTGCTCGTTGTTACCGAATTTAGAGCACAGGAGGCCCATGGCTGAGGCTCCCTTTCCCCTTCCTGACTGTATTATGTTGTCATTCAGCTTCACAGCAGGGATACAAAACTCTTCTCTTTTGAATTACTGGCATGTCAGTAACTCACTTACCACATGCTGCTTTCTGAAGGAAAAATACCCTCCAAACCCCATCAAGTGTACATTTTCTTTGATATGGACAATGTTTCCAAACCTTATTTCAGTGACAGATTAAGTCATTTGTGCAATGACCTCTGACATGAGCATTAATGCCTCAGTCCTTGCTTTCTAAATGCTTGTTCAGTCGCTTTGCCACCAATGTTGGTGACAGCATCCGAAGATCTAAATATCCAAATGCATGAGAGGGCATCTGAGCCATGAGGACTGCTTCTTCTGACCTCCCTCACTTGAAATTGCTCCTTTAAGAACATCTTTCCATGTGCAACCAGATAAGCCTGGTCAGGTTTGATCTGACTGTGAAACAGCTTGGGCTGGGGATAGCTGGAGGATGGGAAGTCACAGGGCAAGGTGTGCTCAGAGTGTATTTGCCCATCACAGGATTGAAACCACGTCTGTAAATCACAGGCACTTTTAGTAAGCTCTTGAAAAATTAAATCCCTGGCACTGAGTCTCCTGAAGGGAGCTGCATCTCCCACAGCAGAGCAGGAACATGTCATCTTTTCCCTCTGCCAAGGTACAAAGGAGAAGGACAATGCTCCTGGCTCCCCACACAGTGCAAAGGAAACCGTACATCTCTTCCCATCAGCAACCATGCCGAGATCCACTGGCTGGAAAAACAGCTCCATTGCTTCTTCTCTCATTATCCTCCAGAGAGTCATCGTTAAAAGTATTTGGCTTTTGATGTATCTGCATAGATTAGAGGCAGAGAAGCTGCTGACCACAGGGGTATACACACAGAGCTTCCCTGCTAACCACTCACCCTGCGTCTGTTCCAGAGCCACAAAGCTTTGCAGTCCAGGGCTGAACTCGGGGTGAGCAGTTCAAACAAATCCCAAATCTCCAAGCTGAACTCAGTCAAACTGCTCGCTTCATCTTCCATATCAAAAGCATACATAATTATGGAGATAAAGGGATACAGGAGCCCTGGTGTACTCAGAAGGCTGGTGAACTTTAACCTTCACCTGGAGATGGTTCTCCCTTGCTTAGATCTGCTTGGGAATGACGTATTTGATTTTTTTTTTTAATGAGCACTAAAAAAGCTGTGACTGCATGGAGCTGCTTTTGCAAACAGACTCATTTATCATCGTTTCCTGAAGAAACATCATATCGCTTTTTGTTACTCAGAACTGCAGTTTGCAAAATGAAAGATGTACCATTTGGAAAACTAAAATGCTCTTGGCCATGCTCCACGTAACACCATTCACCTAGTAAAATTAGCAGTAGCTTCTTCCTAAGGAAGTTTTCAGAAGGGGAGCAGAAATACTTGGAAATGTTTTTCCATGAAACCTGCTGTGCAGCCACAGGCCTGAGTTTCTAATTTATTGCAGACCTCAAACATGTTGGGGTCCAAACTAAAATCTCAAATGCTGCTGTGAACAGTTCTTGCAGCGTGGTGTGGGATACGAATCCTGTGTTGAAGGACAAGGTACAGCTTTGTGTGCTTCAGATAAAAGACAGGCTTTCCTCCTACAAAAGGCACCTGAACAGAGGGGAAGCAGCCTCAGACCTGCTGAACCCACAGGGATATGGATAACCATTGACAGGTTTGGGGTCATGTTGCTTGACCTCTCCACTTTTCCTTCTTTTAACAGAAGGTGAGCAAGCCTGAGGTCCTTTTGTAAAGGACTGCATTGAACAGGTAACTTCAAAATTAAGGCCAAAGAGAAAGGAAACTCTGTTTTTCGTGTACACTTCAACCTATGAAATAAATATTTTGCTGACCTGAGGCCGAAGTAATTTTCCTTATGTCAAATACATATTTCTTTTGAAGGAAGTGGTTTGTAAATGTTCTGGCTGCAGGGGAGGAGGAAGATACGCAGGTCCAGAGCTGCTTTACTGCTGCCCTGTACCTCTGTAGCACCTGGCAGCCTTTGGTAGGGCAAATACTCTTTTGCTGGGTTTGGTCCAGTCTCCTGTTAGCAGTAGGAATTCTGCTCAGAAAGAATGACACCACAGGTTTGGTGTAATTTAGGAGTCCTTGGGCGAATGTTTGTTTGCTGTGTAAGGAGAGCCAGTAAATATTTACATTATAATTGACACTAGTTATGGAGTGCCAGAGTACTCCTCAGAGTGAAAGCACCCCAAATCCACCTGTGTGCCCAAGGCAGTGATCAGGACAGACACTCGGGTCTCTGAACACATCTTCAGGCACCGGGCTGTGACATATGGCAGGCGCTGAGCTGTGACAGCACCGAGGTGTCTGGGAGGAGACACACGACAAAACCCACAGCCTCGGACAGCGATGGAGCCGTGCGGGCGTCGGTCAGCACAAATCCTGCACGCTTCAGCTGCTGAGGAACCACAGCCAGGCTGTGCCATAGAGCTGAGCACAGCCAGCACCTCACCTGCAGCACTGCCAGAAACACCCAGGGTAGAAGCAGAGGAGCAGCCTTTGCCAACTGCCCCGTATGCATGAACAGAGTATTACATTAGATTTTGCGGGGATTTTGTAATAAATATGATATTAGATCATCTCATCTAAAGGCTAGAAATCACACAGAACAGCCAAAGCAGAAACCCCCCAAGTTTGCCTTTCATTTACTGGCCAAAGTACAATCTGGATAAGATCTGAGCTGCCAAAAACAAAAGGCAAAACCTTGCACAGCAAAACCTTGGCAGTCTCTGCTTGAAGGCAGGTACTGACCTCAGCCAGTTCACCAAGCCAGGTGCCCAGCCAGCTGTGACTGGAGCTGCTGCAGAGCTTTTCCCACCAGGATTTCTAATTAAAATTGAAAGAATAGGAAGACTAATTCAGCAAAAGCAGAAAATCATGGACAAAGCACTTATTATGTACAAGAGATGCTAAGCACATGTTTGTGCCACTGGCTCCATGCACTTCTGAGCTTGCCATGCTGCTGGAGAGCTGCTTCAGCTTGTGGGGCTGATGTTGGGATGGAAGCTGCTCAGGTCATCTGGCTGCGAAATCTCCGTGCCTCAGTTTCCCCCCCTGTGGAAGAGAGGCAACATTTCTCCCATAAGGGCTGTGAAGAGCCAAGCAGGAAAGGAGAAAGGTGCCCAGCTTCAGTAACACAATCAATGATCAAGTAGAATTCCTGCCATGCCTGTTCAGGAATCTGGCCCTGGCTGGGTTCATCCTCAAATGATGGCACCCTTAGGAAACCAGGCAGCTGCAGCTGCTCCCGAGGCTTTGTTTAGTCCTCATGGCATCACCTGGTGTTCATAAGCAAACACAAATGTGAGAGCTGCCCTCCAGTAATTAAGCACTTAATCACTCCCACTTAACATGCCAAAACACTAATTTAACTTTGGGACCCCCTCTGAAAAGTCTGAGGTCCTGCCTGGCTTGCAGGGACAGCAGAGCATCACTCAGGTCAGTGTTCCCATTCCCACCAGACTCCTCACACGGAGCCTGAGCTGCCTGTGATCCCCAGGGGCATGGTGGCTGTTTAAAGGCCAAGGGTTTGGTGTAAAACACGGCCTGGTGGCTCTGACACAGCTGTTCTGTCTCCTCCTCCTCTGGCAGAGGGCTGCATGTGTGGCTTTCCCTGTATTCACAGAATTCCTGTGTTCCCCACAGCTTTTCCCAAAGCTTGTTTGCTGTACGGAGCGTGTGCCTCTCCTGAAGGGCACTCAGGTGAGATGCTGCAGGGCAAATCTGAAAGCATCGAGGGGGAGTGGTAGAAGAAAAGCAAAATGTCAGTGCAGAGGGATCCTAAGGGATGTGGGGATTTCGGCAGAGAGCAATTCAGCCTGCCCTGTACATACACACCCTCCGAGGGACAGAGAATATTGGCAATGACACAGCAGCTGTGACTCTAAGCCAGGTTCGTGCTGACACCTCTGTAATGACAGCAGACCCGCCCTGACCAGGCTGCCCAACAACCCTCCGTCCATCTCTCCCTCTCTCCATGCCTGTCCCCAGCCTCTGGATCCCAAATTCCAGCCCCATCTGGATGGGTTTTAGCATGGTGCTGCTGCGATCTGCTGAAATGCTGAATTACAGCTGCCTAAAGCCTGGGGTCTGCTGAGCCAGGCCTTGCAAACTCCCACCTTTCCCCTTTTAATATGTGGAAGGAAATGGCAATGCCTTCTCTAAATGGACTGGGTGCATTAGTGCATGCTGAACAAGAGTGGCTAAAATTGAAGCTCTCTCAGTTTTTTCATTACAAACTGTATTGTTGGAGCTTTCCTTCTCAGCTGCAAATGGCTGTAGGCTGGAACTTGGCAACATGATCTCCAACAAAAAGTGTGTTTTTATTTTCTGAACCTTCTTTATTTTTCAAATGCCCATTTTTGCATTATGCATAAACAGTGTGCTGCTGTTAGAGGTGCTTTTGCCCCCCTTATGGAATGCAGAAGAGCTGACAGCCTGTGTTTAAAGGTGAATTTAGTAGTGCAGGCTCGTGGCTGACCCCTGGATGATTTTAACACAGCTTTAGGAGTGTGAAAACAGAGCTATGGGCTAAACCTAGCCTGCCGAAGGAAAAGAGCAATGAGATCGTCCTTGATGTGCTACAGACACACGGTGACTGCATGTGACATGTTTTTCTCTCTGATTTTGCTGTCTTTGTTAAACTGACAAGCTGTTCTGTGGAAATAAACACACCCAGCACAGCCGTCTGTCTGTCCAGGGCACTGAACTTCCCAGCAGGATTCTCAGCTGCCCTGGTACCTGCAAAAATCTGACTTGTGAAGTTGTGGGTGGGAGGCAAGTGTGGAGAAAAAGAAAAGGGCTTATGGCAGAAAGCACCAAAGCAAATGATGTTATGGACTTTGTTGTTATTCTTGCCCTAGATTATCTCTGTCCTTTAGTGGGAAATCTCTCCCTCAAAACTGGATTCAGGCCTGGCCCTGAATAGCTCCTTGCTTTTCTGTATCATGTGTTTTTTTTCTCTCCCTTTTACTGTTGGAGGGGATTCTTTGATGCTCCTTCTCCTACAGAGTCTATTTTCCAGTTGCTATGGCCCTGAACAGCCAGAGAAGCAGGGTTCCCAGGAACCAGAGAAAAATGTGGTTGGTGACAGCTTAGCACAGTGTTTCAAAGGAATAAATCAATTGTCCTGACAAATAGATCACACAGGCTCTGACACAAAGTTCAGGTCTCGAGCTTCAAGCCTGGCAGCAAAGAGTTGGGATTTGGCGAAAGGACATATTTTCCTCCAGGATTACCTCAGTGTGTCCAGGCTGGTGAGAAATCTGCAGTCAGTTGAAGAAATTTGTCATGCTTGAAACTAAAAAGCAAACATCACAAAAGATAGAGATTTTAGCAGATCTTTGCTTTTCCCTGTGAGTTTCTTTGATGTCGTTCCAGGAGGTGTAGTGGACCATTCTGCCCAAATGTACTTTTGCCAGGAACTTAAATCACCTCCATGAGCCCTGTATGAGATCTGGAGGCTGTTCCCTGGCCGGAGATTAAGGCTGGGATGGATTTTCTCATGGAAGTTCACTCTGATGTTAAACCTGAATTGAACCTGAGACCTGTGATGTGACCAAAAGTTGCCAAAACAAGAGACAAGCTAGAGGGACCCAGGAGGTGCTCACAAGGAGAGTTACAGTACAGCCTTGGGGACGTGAGAAGGGGCAATGGATATTTCACATCCAAATTCTTGCTCCTGAATGTAGCCAGCTTCAGAGGATGATGAAAGGTATGTTCCCAAGGCAGAAAGAACTCAGCCCTATACCAGTTTAACCCAACTCCCAGCTGGAAAAGTTTGGGGCAATTAGGCAGCCCTTGCTATTTTGTATTTTCCACTTCAATATGATAAAGCTGTGCTGAAGACAAATGGAAGTTTTTAGTCTGATATTACATTCACTGGAAAACATTGCTTTACTTCAGTTGAAGCACTGCACAAGCCCACGTGGAATTCCCTGGCTGGGAAACAGCACACGACAATTGAAAGGCAGAATCCCTAGATTCTCAAAATGAAACATTCTGACCTGCTGTTCTGAAACCAATTCATCTTGAGGTTCACCCAGCTTTCATTTCAGAAGACAAAAAGACCTTTGCCGTCTCATTCCCAAATTCCTTACAACTCTGAGTTTAAACCAAACCAAAAAGCAAAATTGGTGCACTTGTGCATTGGATGCTCTTGTCACCTGTCAACTTCTCCATTTCGCTTCACATCTTATTACACTTTCAGTCTTAATGCTGTCCTGCAGTCGTGAGTTCCACAGATGAATTGCCACATATTAAAAATGGATTTTCCTCTCTCCCTCCCAACTAAGAGCCTGCCTTGAACTTCAAAGCTGGTTTCCTTAGTGTATTTAAATAAAGTGCAAGCTTGCAATGATACACAGTCGTCTCAAGGCTCATAATAAGCATGTGGGAGCTCAGACTTACTTGGTTCCATGGGTCTGTGCTTTAGATAGCTGAGAAAATGTCTGATTACTCTCTGTTCCAATAAATTGGAATGCAAACCTCGGGTCAATCTTAGAGCCTCAGTATGAAGCAGGAGCACATCCAGCCGACCCACAAAAAAATCCCTTCTTGGGCGCTGTGCTGAAAAGGGGAAATATTTGCTAGCGAGCAGCAGCTCAGAAACAATTATTTTCTAATGTTACCTGCTCTACTTGGGCCATTTCCTTCTCATTTCCTTCTGCTGTGCCAATGCCTCTGCTCCACCGTGGTCTGGTTACGGCTTGGGGAGCAGCAGGCACCCTGCACATCCGTTTGTGCAGAGCTGAATTTGGATGTCAGCAATTTGTTATGGATACCTCCTGCTGCATGATAGGGATGTTTTCCGCAGAGTGACAGCTGAGTAATCTCTCACTGCATGTACTGCAGATTAAAAAACCTGAAAATCCCCTCTCCTTCAAGACTGCCAGGCAAGCAAACATAAGGAGACAACGATCAGCTGGGACGCCAGAGATAAACTCAGTAACTACCTCGTGGTTATTAACAGCTTATTAACACAAATCTAATTTTATCGTCGCAGGTAGAATTCTGTACGAAACTGTTTGGTGAGCAGTGACAAAGGTTTCACTGCCTGCCACACAGCCTGCAGCACCCTTGAGAGAGCAGAGTAGTAAAATCACAAAACTCCTGGCATGTGAGAGGGTAAAAGATTATCGTGGGAGGCATATAAAAAGAAGGGAAATGGTCCCGTAAATGCACAGACATTTGCTTTCAGAAGCCCAGAGTTAGGGATATTCTCTAGGAAGCCAGAGCTAACATAATATTACTGAGATTTTCTTCTGCATTGAAGGAAATGTATGTGTATATACACACCTATACATGTCTATATATATTTTCTTTTCTTTTGAAGCTACAAGAATGATTTCCCATCTTCAGTTATTTAGGAAAAAATGGTCCCTGTGACTCAGGACAGAAGGGCTGCCTGCTCTTTAATCATCACAGCTTTTGGGTTTAACATGAAAGCAGCAACAGCCAGAGCTAACCAGGCCAGCCCCTTCCTCATTTCCCCATGTCACAATGACTTCCAGGCAGAAGGATGCAAAGCAGTTTCTTTTTCTTTATTCTTTAGTGCAAATAGGTAAAATATTTAGGCTTTGAAATAACTCATTACCCTCTCTTTGAACTATCCCAAGGACAGTTTTAAAGAACAGACAGAAGATTGCTGATAAATCCATACCGGACAAGGAGGAAAGCAGCAAGGAGTTGAGGCCAGAAGCGTGCCAGGCAGTGTCACGTCCCTGCCACCTTGTGACAAGGCACTACAACTGCAAAGCCCCAAGTCTGCAAGCCCTGGAGCTGTCAGATGGTTGGACCTGGTTCTCTTCCCGGATCCCCAGAGGGCCACACAAGGGCGGGTGTCCCCCCGCAAGGGTGCACACAGAGCCCCAGGCGGGGATGGAGTCACTGACTGCTGTCTGGGGACGAGACCCTCCCTGCAGGTGACAGTGGCTTGTCCTCTCCCTGTGGGATGGGGACCTCCAATGTCTATGACCAGCCCCATTTCGTCAACATCCAGGTGCTGTGTTAGAGCTGGAGGGGTCAAGGCTTTTTAGAACCGTAGGATCCTTTAGGTTGGAAAAGCCCTCTTAGGTTGTTGAGGGCAGATGTTCCTCAGCACTGCCAAGCCCCCCACCAAACCAAGTCCCTAAACACCACACCTACACGTCCTTTGAATATCTCCAGGGATGGGGACCCAGCACTTCCCTGGGCAGCCTGTTCCAATGCTTGACCACCCTTTCGGTGAAGAAATTTTTCCTAAAATCCAATCTAAGCCTTCCCTGGTGCAACTTGAGGCCTTTTCCCTTTGTCATATCACTTCTTACTTGGGAGATCTCATTACTTAAAACTTATCTTCTTGTTACCTAGGAGGTCTCTGGGCTGCCTGGATGACAGGAGAAATACTCCCAGCCCAGGGAATGGAAGCTCAGGGGTTCCCACACTGAGGCAGGGAGAGCAGCGGTCTCACCAGAGCTCAGATATCAGTTTTCGGTGGTTGGCTCTGCTTTTCCTCCCAGGCAGATCTCTGCAGAGTGCTTCAAAATTGGCTGTTTAGGAGGGGGGAAAAATAGGTTAGCCAAGTTTTTTATCCAGACTTATCTGATGTTTTTGCCTGCTTTGCCTCTTCCTGACTTCCTTGTGCTAAGAAAACAGCTGCCTTTTTACTTCTAGGGGGAACTTTTATGTAATGCTTGAAAAGGAGCAACAGAAAAATGCCTTATTTTTAAAGACTCAGCCAAGAAGACACATTATTGCAGCTTCTCCATCCCCACTGCATGCAGAGCTGTGGCACCAGGCCAGCTCTGCTCCTCCTCCAATTTGTTCCGAAAACTGCTGGAAGAACTGAAGGCTCCTTTGGTTTTCCATTGTTCTGGTCTTCCTGAAAAAGATCTTTTAGTGCTGTTATCCCTCGATGGAAAGGGCCTTCCTGCCTCACACGCTCTGTGACACAAGGTTACGCAAGGCTGCAGCAGCCTCTGCTCCAGAGGGGAAGGGTTTTCTTCCTCCTCTGGCACCTGGCTGGCACAGGTTGCCCAGAGAAGCTGTGGCTGCCCCACCCCTGGAAGGGTTCAAGGCCAGACTGGATGGGACTCTGAGCAATCTGGTCTGGTGAAAGATGTCCCTGCCCACAGCAGCAGGGCTGGAATGAGGTGATCTTGAAAGTCCCTTCCAGCCTGAAATATTCCATGATTCTATGAACTTGATAGAGCTGGGAACACAAACAGATTTGTGCCTCTGATGCTGTAAAAGGTGAGAGGTTGTCTGTGAGACAGAGGCTCTTTATCTTCCTTAGTATTTGCTTTGCAGAGTTTCAGACATCTGAAGGAGGATTTTTTCATTGCAAAGGTCTCTGTTGGCTGCACAGGACATGGACAAGGTCACAGGGAATGTACCCAAAGGAGGGGACTGGCAAATTTCGTAGACAAATGATAAAATGCAGTTGAAAGAATTACTTGCTCTGCTCAACACCACTTGGCTCAGCTTTCCACAGATTCTGTAAGAGGTTGGTTTCACCATTAAGGAGAAGGTAAAATGTGTGGTTGTACCCAAAAGTAACCATCTGAGAAAGGAGGGAAGAGGAAAGAGGTTCTGCCATTGCTGATGTAAGAACACGGGGCAGCAGTTCAGGGGATCAGGGTTCAGAGCAACCAAAGGAGACAGTTATTCCTGAAATGGCTTGGAGGCCTGTGGAAAACATTGCTGGAGGATGGGGTGGACACAAACAGCTTGCACAGGCTCAAGAGGAGGCTCAAAAACACCTGGAGAATTAATCTCTAAAGGTCACTAAACACATAAAAGCACATCCCCGTCAGGATATTTTTGAATGAAAACTAATTCTACAAAGAGGGAGAAGTATTATCTGTATTTGCTATTTCTAACTTTGAGGTATGGTTTTAGCTATCACTTAAAGTTTTAAAATATTTTCTTTTAAAATAATAAATAGTATTAAAATAGCATTTTTACGCTATTGAAGAAATTAAAATTGCCAACAACGAGGCCATGGAATTCTTTATGGAGCAGAGCCACAGAAATCTATGACAGAAATTTTATAGGATAAGTCACTCCACGGTGAGTACAAACTTCCATGTGAGTTAGCAATTCAGCTCCTCCACAGCAGAAATCTAACCAGGACGAGCCAGCCTCAGGCTTCACAAATGGCAAGATAATAAGAGACACACTGAGGACATGCCTTGATAGCATCACAATTTCCACATCAGGTATGGATGGCACAGAGAGGAGGCAGATGCTTTGCTCTCCCACGCTAGAAGTCCCCCAAGTTACAGTTAGATGCTTGGAGTCTGTGTGTGTTAGGTGTGAAATTGAAGAGGCTTAATTCTGCCAGTGAAGGTTAATAGAGGTTCTTTAAATAATAAACAGGCTTGTAAAGGTGCAGGTTGTCTCTGTCCCCCCACTGAACCAGCTGGAGGCCAATGAGCACAGCCAGTGCTGTCTTGGGTCTGGGCTAACTCACACCTTCTCCACCAGGTAAAAGCGGCACCAATTCCCTGTGCTGCCTGGCCAGGGTTTATGCCCTAAACATCCTTGTTCTGGAATTCAAAGGCACACTGCTTTTAGGCAGTGTGAGTGTAGCTCAGAGACAGCGCAGTCGAGGGTCCTGTTATTCTCAGCTCTGCTGCGGGAGGATTCACACCCCATTGACTCCTCCTTTGAGTAGACACTTTAAAGCCCTGTCAGCAGCAGCCACGTTTCCTAAACCCTTCCTGCCTTTGTTAGCACCAGCTCCGGGCCGTGTAATCCTGCGGGCTGGAGGTGATCAGCCACCAGCGACGGATTTAATGCCATGGCAATTACACCTCGCAGATTAGATGGGGGACTGATGACATGGAGTTAAGAATGCCTGTGGCAACCAGCAGCCTGGCTGGCTTAAGGCTGCTTGCAAGAAAGAAGAGATTTTGCCTGTCCCACGATATTATGTGCTCTTACATTTTACAGAATGATGAGCCACAAAATCTTTAAGAGAAGGAAAGGATTTTTGAGGACTCCTGCTGCGAGGACGAGATATCTGAGGGAAAAGGAAATGATAGCCAATGCCTCTGAAAATCCCATAGGAGAAGGCTGCAGAAATATTTCTCCCTGATAGTTTGAGAAAGAAAGAAGTACAAACAGTGTAGAAGTAGAAATAAATTCTAGATCTAATGCGTTGGGATGAACAGGATCTTTAGGACTTCTGCTTGTGTAAAAGTCTGTGTGGTCTCTGTGAGAACATGCGTGTAATGAGGATTGCTCAACTCAGGTAACACATCTGGGGGCACAGCAAAGCAACCTGGTCAAAGGGAAGGTGTCCCTGCCCAGGACAGGGGGTTCCAACTAGGTCGTTTTTAAGGTCTCTTCCAACCCAAACTGCTCTATGGTGTGATGAAACAGGGGACTTGCAAGAGAGAGGAAGGATGAATTCCTTTGGAAAGATAATTTTTTGCCTCTCTAGTAGCAGGCTTCTGATGGAAGAATTGTTTTGCTCTTACACTGGCCTGGGTTGAAGGTGTTTTCACTGTGCAGAGAGTGGTAACAGCCTGGTGCACACATTGTTCTTCGGCAGATCACACGGACCTAGAGAGGAAAAGCCTGTCCTAAAAAGCACAAAAAGCCCCCAGTATTTCTGTACCAGGAGCTGAACTCCTCGCCATGTTTGGAAATACCCATTAGGGATTTTTCCAGCAGATGGCAACAGCAGACCGGTTTGTAGTGCAAGGCCAGCGTTTGCAGGCTGCACAAAACCTGCCTGGGCTGTACCCAAAGCATCTTCCAGGTCTGCTTCTCCCACTCCCAATATTGAGCCCACCTGGTACCCCAGGGCATTACTGTAAAATAGAATAAATCAGTGCTGCAGAAAACTGCACTTCAAACTCTGGAGCTCTCGGTGTGTTTGCAGGGCTCAACACACACCTGGTGCATTTTAAACAGATGAAAAATGTGGCTCTCCCTGAATAAACATAATTTCTCTCCTATATATCTTTTTGAGAAATAATAATTCAAGGGCTGATCAGAGTGGGAGGACAGACAAACACAAAGAATAAAAAATACAGTGTTTGACTGATGTTTTATCAGAAGGTGTCTCTTCCCTGCCATGTACAGAAGCTGGATTGATGGACCAAACTTTTCACAACATTCTTGTCATTGCTTCTGAGCCATCTTAACCAGCTGCTCCTGGGAAGTGCTTTTTATTGCCTTGGAAAGGTGATTATCCTGCTTGAAATTGTAGACTCAGTTTTGGCCTCTGGAGGAAAGAGTTGTGCCGTGGTTCCCAGGTGCTGCAGAGGCCGATATCCGTGGAAGGATCAGGGGACTCCACAGCCAAGTTCCACCTCACTCTGCCCAGGCCCTGGGGAAGATGTGGGAGTTATTTTTCATAATCATCACCCCTGCAACATCGTTTTTCCATCAAAATTTTGAGAGCACTATTGTTTTAATAAATAGCAACATTGTTTTGCCATTTGCAAATTACAATATGAATTAACCTTGAAGACATAACACAAGATAAATTTACAGCTGAGGGTTCCAATCTTTTTCTCCAAAATTCAATCAATGTGTAGCTTTTCCCTTAAGCTGAAGTACAGTCAGATTCATAGAATCATTCAGGTTGGAAAAGACCTTCAGGCAGCAAAAATGAGCATTTAGGTGTGATACGAAGCTTGAGGAGTGCTGAAGAGGCTGTAAAAGTCAACTGATATTCTTCGGAAATCAAAAAAAAAGTGGAAAGAATTAATTCATAATGAAACCCCTGCAGAAACGACACAAGGGACAGCTTGCAGGGGAGATGCCTGAAAGCCAAAACTGTGCCTCAGTGGGATCTAAGGTGGGAATTTTGCAATATGCCTGTACACAATTCAGTTTTCACTGGGATCAGTGAGCAGTGGCCACGCCAGGGCAGGAGGTGTCCCATCAACTGTGGCTCAGGACAGCTGGCTGTAAAAAATGCAGGTTATTGCCCCCAGCCACATGGCAGTGTGCTGGAAAAGGATGATGTTGGTTATCATTATTACTGTGTTTGCTAAAGAGAGGAGCTGCTCAGTCCTCTTCACCCGACTGATGCTCTCAGCTGTGGTGCAGGTGAACGCCACCACTCTTGGGTGTTTCACCTCCCTGGGTATTTCTGTGCAGGGAATTGCAATGCTATTGTAACTTTTCTGCTCTCACATAATTCTTCCAGGAGAAACTCTGTGTTGAAGAGGAAACTGCCTTCGCACCATCCTAAAATTCTTTATCACTCGTGGTAACCCACGGCACACTCCCTGCACATGTTATCTTTGTTAACACTGTTTACAAGAGCTGTGAATAAACCCAAATCCAGTCGAGAAAGTTCTTCTTTGCTCACATTTCCATGCAGAGGTGGAACTATTGCCTTGGAAAGAACTTTCCTCTACCAGTGGTAGATGCAAAAGAAAAAAATCCAACCTCTGAATGCCTGCCACACCACAGCACACAAAGCTACTGCTTTTGATGGGTTAGGCTGAGGGCTTTTCTCTTGTTCCTTTGCTCTTCTAATCAGGAGGACTGTGAGATGTCTTTGAACTAGCTATGGACATGAAAGATTTAGTAAACAAGATTCTTTATCCCATTTCTGGTAAGAGCTTGTCCTGACAGATGTCCTCTTCCTCCTGTGGTTTAGACCACAGTTTGATCTTTTTTTTTCCCCTTTTTTCCCTGTAGCCCCTGAAGCATTTCACAACATGATGGGCAAGGGCCCAGCAGTAATTAGACTGATTGAACACTGGAAGTGCAGACAAAAGAGAAGGTTGGGAATCGCTGTTGCTCTCCAGGCTGACACTGCCAGGTCCTGAGGTCTCAGTCATCACAGCTCATGTTTTTGAGAGTACCTGTAACGTGGTGTGTGCAGACCTTGGGTCCTGCTGCAGCTTGGAGCCGCAGGCTGAGATATCCCCACACAGCTCCTGTATCCCCTGGGACAAACCCACCTCTCCCTGCTGCTGCCCCTGTGTTGTGCTTGTGGATAACAGGTTAACATGGTGGCAGTGCACAAGCTGCCAGGTGTCACCCACCTGGCCTGCGCTGAAGAGGAAATCTTATTTCTCAAAACTTTTCATCATGCCATACAAAACACGGAATCCTTCCAAATCTGGAAGTGATAGCCTGGCATGATGCCCCAGGTCATGTCTTACATAAAGAGTTATTTTTCTCCTGCACAATGCTCTATATCCTACTTTTACAGATATTCATGAAAGCAACCTTAACTCATAACATGTGTGACTGTATGACCGTGCTTGACTCTTGTGTAGTTCAGGGCATCTTCCCCTTCCCCAGGCTTCAGAAACCACTGAAACTCCCATGTTTTCCTGGTGGCTGCCTGCTTGCAGCTGCCCTCCTCCCACCGACTGGGTCACCTGCCAGGCTTTCTAGTGCACCGGGCATGGCAGCCTCCAAGGGGAGTATCTGTCTGTTTGAGAGGTGATTAAAATCCTGAGGGAAAAAACCAGCTGAGTGATACTGTAGCTCTGAATGTGCAAGAATCATTAGCCCTGGAGACGTGAAGGCCACCTGGTTATGTTGAGCACACACTGTGGTCAATTTACCTGAGTGTTCAGGTGGAGAGATCCATCCGTTTCCGTGTGCTGGGGCTGGTCCATCTCCATCCATGCTGTGAGGAGGTGTCCTGGGATGCTACCACTGCCTGTTCAGCAGAGGCTTGCACACACCCTGACATCAGCAGGGGCAGCCTTTGAAGCCACACCGGCCTGGCAGAGATGTGAGCGAGCCATTCTGACAGTGTTAACACCACCACTGATTCCTGAACTTGAACCCCGAATTTTGCCAGAGCAGTTCTTCCCAAATTTTCTGCTACCAGCTGTACAGTGCAGCTCCTCTGCTGTTTCCCAGCTGCAGATGTGCGTCCATCCCATGGAGTCCCAAAGGAGGGACCCTGGGGAGTCCTCAGTGCTGACTTGAGGGGACCAAGGGGTCTGATCTTGAATTTAAGGGCTGCTCTACCCAGGGCCAGGTTTCAAGCTGATTGTGCAGTTGAACAACCCCTCCTCAGAGGGAGGTGGTTCTGAATCCCTTTACTTGCCTCGTTCCCTGAGGTTTATCCTAAAGAAACCAGATTACAACTGTCCCTGCTCTGCTTAAAGCTTGGTGGAGTAGGTTCAGATTCAGGCCTGTTACTGTGAGCTTTTTGCTGGTGCAAACTAGCAATTTGCCAGAAAAACTTCACATGACAAAACTTTTATCTCAAAGGTAATTTCTAGATATTCTGAACTTCAGAGATGTTCGATGACAAAAGTCAAAGGAAAACTAAAATGTGCAGACTGATGCACAACTACAAGGGACGGGAAAGTTGGACACTGATGTTGAAATATTCAACCTTTAATCAGCAATGTTATGTTTCCTATGGGAGAAGGAAATAAAGAAACATACAGCCACTTAGGCCAAATGAAACCAATAGAGAGTAATTAAACTTGCATTTATCAACACAAATAGCCAGCACAGAAATATCAGTGTATTTTCTCTTCTCAGAAGGTCTGATAATGACCTTTTGGCTGTAATATTGACATTTTTGTGGCTATTAACTCATTGGAGACTCACCTACAGTAAAATAAAAGAAAAGAAACCCCTACTTTTTAAGCACCAAATTCTCTTTACCAAAGCCAGTGTTTTACTGCTGTGTACTTGGGCATACTGGGCAGATTATTTTCATTCAGGAAAATAAAATAAAATAAGCTTTCCCAGTACAAAACCCCTCTCCAGCAGCAGAGGATATGCTGGCACTAGTGTAATTAAGAGAGGTCAGGAATCACGTAACACCACCAACATTGCTTTATCTTTATCAACTGAAAAAAAAAAGCTAAGTAAATGCCTTTAAAAAGTTAAAGCTGCTGAGGTTAATGCACTGAGGGGGTTGAGTGTGCTTTATTCGTGTGGTAAATTTATTTGCCAGGTACTGCATGAGCACAACAAACCACGATGTTTGCCTGGAATTCATGAATATTCAGTTATGGGCAGCTTTAAGCACCAGACTGAGTTGGGACACAGTACATGGTAGTATAATTTGTTGGAATAAACTGGTCTGCTGGAGAAAAATGTTTTGAAAGCTTTTAGATGTTTGGGGAAAGAGCTAGCAAAGTCTGCAATCCAATTCCCATCATGAGGTAACCCATCATCAAACACTGGCTTAGAAAACAAAATCTGGCGGATCTGAAGTTTACCACATTATGTCTCCCAATCTGCTTTCGTAGCCTTTCCCTTCCCCAAACGTTGAGGGTGCGCCGTGTTTTCCGTGCAATGCTGAGAAAACAGAACGCCGTGCCAGCGCACTCCTTACTTTTGGTTATTTTTAAATCTCCGCAAAAGCTCCCGCTTTCTTCTGTAGCCAATGCCTCTTGTTTATGGAAGCAGTTCCAATTTACTTTCTTTAAGGAAAAAAAAATCTACTGCCTCGAAAGCTCTGCAAGTATCCACATTGTTCTCCTGCATTGTTTTCCTTACAAAAAAGGAATTCTTTGGAACCGAAGAGGCATTGAGTCGCCTCCACTCACTCTTTTTTAACCCCTCCCAGCTCTCAAATAGTGGCTTTCAAGCAGTGACCTTTCCTTTTCGTGAAGGCCAGCTCGTTATTTTGGGTTGGATTTCCCTGCCGATTGTTCTGCGTTTCCTCCCGCGTTGCTCCGCGGCGAAGCCACTGCCGCCGCTCCCGCTCCCGGTGGGATAACCGGGGTGACCATGCTGGGCTCCTCACCCACAGCCCTGCTGCTGTTGGGGGGCTGTGTGTAACCATGGGGAGAGCCAGACCCCTGGCAGCCTTTCCCATCTTCACATGGATGGCCAAAAACCATCAGCTTCTCATAACAGCCGCAAACCATAAAATCCTGGCAGCGGTGGCCATCAACCACCTTGTACACGGGGTGTTACAGCCGTCATTCAGATGCCCAGTAATGCAACAGCAGCTTTCTAGAACTGCTCTCAACAAGCTTCACCCATGAACGTCATAGGAAGACACACAAAGAAACCTGACCTTTCCTAGTTAAACAGCTGATCCGCTTCTCTGCGTGGGAATAAACACCTCGTTTATACTCTAGGAGTCATTATTTGTCATCCCTACATTCTCTTTCTTGTAACAAGCTTTTTCCTTAATATTACAAACCTCTTGGAAGGACATGCAGAACCCACCCCTTTTCACATAGTACCTCTGCAGGACCTGAGCTAGTTTGTGTCACTACAAAACATTGAAGCCACAAGCAAAAAGCATGAGACACATGGAGGATCCAGAGCAAGCCTTGAAATCAGTCAAAATCTCCAATATAATCTTTAAACAAATACCTTGGCTACTTGAAGCAAAGAGGAGCAAAGTCCACCCACTTCAGGTTGTTGGTTTTTTTTGAGAAAGCCAAGTTAAGCTGTAAAATACAGATTCACTGTGCTGAAGGATCTCATCTTGATTTCTAGATGCTGACACTGAGCCTGGCAACAAGTCCTGTCAAAAATAAACTGGGACATCTCAAATACACTCAGTAGCAAAACATGTACATCTTGATTCCTTGACAACTGCTGCAGGCCTAGGAAGCTGGAGCTCTGAGCAGACAGGCTTTGTTTTAGGAGCAACATGTTCTGCTGTATCCGTAAGAAAATATTCTCAGAAATTCCAGCTCACCAGGAGTTTGAAAGCTCCTCATTTTAGTCTGATTTTGGGATGTATCCCAAGTGTGAAGAGATGAGGTTTCTTGGTGTCTTGTGAATTGAAGTGCTGCTTTTCAGCCAAAGCCCATCTAGACCCTGCCCTCAACTTGCATACACAAGGCACAGAGACAATAAGTGGAGTTTTCTAAATACTCATTTAATTTTGAAGTTGTTAATATTTCAGAGTTCAAATTGAGACAAATTGTATTCCTTCACCCAAAATATTTGTGAAACTTTTAGCTTCTGTTTCTTTCCCAGTAATAGTTTCCATCTGCCACTGGCAGCATGAAAAACCTCAGTGTCAACATTTTAAGAAATGCTTACCTATTATTACATCTATTTTACAAACTTCAGGTAAAGGAGAAAAAAAGATGATTCTACTACAATCTTTTATCTCATACTTATTTCATTGAGAGGTGTCATAGGAGGCTGAGAACCTGTGCTAGCCAAACTTTTAATGCACTACACTAACAATATAGGTAAAGCCTTAAATAATGGGAAAAATAATAAGATAAGTGGCAACAAAAAGGAGACAATGACCCCCCCCCCCAAATCCTTCAACCTTGGCAAACATCTACTGTGCTCAGAAAACAGAGTGTGAGACAGAAGGAAGGTGACAAAAAGGAGAAAAAACAACATCTGAAAATTAAAAATGTTTTCTGAAGATCGAAACAAGATGAAAATTTAAATTTAAGGGAAATGTTTTGGTGCACCAAATACTTTTTATACAAAAGTCTCTATTTTGCAGGATAAATGTTTGAGACACAAATGTTGGCCATCTGTAACTGCAGCAGTGAGCGAGGCAGCAAGATGGAAAAGGTGTCGTGGCAAATTGCCTTGCCTCCCTCTGGAGTGCTGCATTGCAATGAGCTGGCCCGAGTCCCAGAAGCAGCAATGCCATATTTGTGTTGTGAGAAATGCAAGGTGCTCAGGCCTGGGAAAAGACCTCTTCTTGTGTCCACACTGGCTGTTCCAGAACCACTTCAGTACCACACTTCTCACTGCAGCCACAGTGAAAAATTTCCTCATCTCTATTTCTGCTTATAGACAAATCGCTTTTCCTCCTTGTGAGTAATTTGGGCTACAAATACAGCAATGAATATGCTACCTAGTAGTAAAAAGGGAAATAAATATGTGTAAGTGGCTCTCCTGCTATTTGTGGACTTGTGTGTGCCTGAGCGCAGGCAAACATAAACACACACGTATCTTATGCCTACAGAATATTTGTGTGTGTTCAGTGGCTCAGTTCCAGTGCAACTACAAACAGCCATGCTCATTATAGGAAAATGTGTGGCTCTTATTTTAAAACTCCCCGAAATCTCTAAAAGCATAAAGGCACCTGCCTCACACAAGACATCTCCCCCGAGCTCGTTTTATCGAGCAGTGTTTGTATTCAGAGCGTACGTGACGCTGTTCTCTTGGGACACCATTATCCAAAAGTCCTCCAAAGCTTATCCCAAACTAACCGAAAAAAGTATTAACATCCTTCTTCAATCCCTCTTTTAACCAGTTCTTAACACAGCTCCTCACCCCTTCATCGATCCCTCTCCCTGGAACACTTCAATTCATCCCACTAATGAGAGGCAGATTGATTTCCATCATTTCACCTTCTGTTGCCTTATTGATGCCCTGCCTGTCCAGAGGGAGGACAGTCACCCTGTGGTGGCAGTGACAGAGTAGCTCAGTCAGAGGACACTGGTGCTCTGAGTTGCAAGGAAGTTGGGGCTATTCTGATTTACACAAATCCAGTATCTTTCACCTTAATGATGAGGACTTTTTGAGAGCGAAAGCTAAATTATAAACTGATCAGAGCTTCCCGGCAGCAGGGAGTTTGGTCTTCGTTTCAAAATGAATGGCTGTCTTTACAGAATCTGAGATTATCTGCTAAGTGATTACATACCTACACACATGGCAAAAGATTAGCACCTTCCTGCACCCCCCTGTCAGTGTTATTCTTACGTGCCCAGCCACCTCCACGGGCCCACACCAGGCGTGAGCTGTGAGAAACGCAGCTGTTGGATTACAGGGAAAGTCAAGAAAGTGATGTGGGGGGCACATCCTTCCAGCAGTTCAAAGACTCTTCAAACAGTTCTGCTTCTTCTGCCTTTCTCTCTTTTTTTTTTTTCCACATTTAGGCTTTAGGGTCTCTCTCTTTTCCCAGGGGTACATGTTGAAGGAAGTTCAACTGATCATCAGGCTAAATCCCATTTCCGTGTTATTCCAGCCTTGCTTGAAGAGATGATACATTTGATAGCTTTTAGCTGGGCTCTATCACTCTGAATTTCCCCCTTTTTTCCACTTTGCACTTATGATTTGTGATAGGCAAATCTCAAAAGATTAGAAGCTTGGCTCAGATAAGCAACCCTATGTTTGAAGTTTACATTTCAATTTTTGGAGATCAGGATCACTGCAACAAGTCTATGAATTCTCTGCCTCAGATTCAGGGGATCTGAACGACCGAAGGCTTTGGCATACTTCAGGAAGAGGAACAAGCTGATATCTGTATTTCCAGCTAATACCTTGCCCCAAAATTAAACAGACCAAGGGGATTTATTGATTTCCAGTGGCATCAGGGGAAATGAGGGCTGAAGGCATCAGAGGACTGTTTGGCTTTGGAGCAGGACTCAAATGCTGTATCCCATGTAAGGGCTTTGCCCTTTGGATGCTCTGGCCAGACAAGGGGCAGGGGTAGAGCCGAATGCTGTGAATGCTGTACAGGTGGTGTCCTCTCAGAAAATAAAATGTGTGTACTCCCCAGATGGACCGGTGACACCTATGTTTTCCTCTGGGCTGCAGAGTGCACTCCTAGCTCACCCTCCCTACAGGACTCTGTTATTGTTACTGTGAAAACCTTAACTGTGATTCTTCACTGACATTTGGCACCACTTTAAAATCAACTTTCCATAGAGATAGATCGACTCCAAAATTGGCCTTGGCTGTATTTTCTCACTGAGAATGCAGACAGGAGATGAAAATCAAAGTTTAATGCTGTTGCCTGCTGTAGCAAAGCACAATACAATGCCTATCTGGGATGTAGCATCTGTCTTTTTATTTATCTATTGTATGTCTGTGTCTGAGACAAGTATGTTCTTGCTCTGTTTCCAAACAGAAGAGCATCACAGAAAATACTTCTGATGAACAAAACAAATATATCTACTTTTCTGGTAAGGTTTTACATCACCTGAAGAAAATCTGGCTACATCCAACAGAAAGGTCTGACTAAAACTGGGTGGGGGGTTGAAAACTTTGCTTTGTCAAAAAAGTTCTCCTCAGGGAGCTCAGAGGGTTATAAGCAGGAGACAAAGCAGTTTACAAGTTTTTTAGCTCAATTTTTGCAGACCTGAAGAAATCTAGCTGTAAGCATTTTGGGGCAGGAGCTGGGTAAACATTACTGATATTGGCCACAGGTATCTAAAGTGGCAACACAAAGGGAATAATTTCTCCAGTGCTGGCAAAACAGGTGCTGAGCTCATTGGAAGCTCTGGCCTGAGAAAGTGGTACAAGGAAAAAAACCAAAAATGGTTTCCTCAAATGGGTGGTACGAGGCTTGGAGAATGAATGTTTGTGGAGCACTCAGCCCCTGGTATGAAAAGGTGCTGTAAAAGTTCAAAGTATTATTGTTATGGCATACTTACTCAGCAAGGCAGGGAATATCAAAGGCTTTCTTCTCCCAGCTGGCTCAGCCTTATCTCAAGGAACTGTTGGTGGGTGGTGATTGCTCTCAGGGACTGGTGATGACAGAGCAGTGAAGGCACTCACTTCGCTTGCAGAGCTGCTCTGGGCACCCTCCTGGACTCGCCAAGGCTCCAGTTCCTCTTTGGCGCTTTTTGGTGCGCACACACCCCGCTCCCAGAGAAAAGCCTGGAATGAAAACAGAGAGCTCTGACACCTGGCTAATGGAGGCACTCAGGCAAGGGCTTTCACTTGCGACTGGTATGTTGGGAAATGATACAAATTGCTTCAGACATTCGAGGCTGCCGGTCCTCCTTCCCACAGGCTATTTTTAGGCCCAATTAGGCAGATGAAATGACACCAGAATTAATTTGGGTACACTCATGTGCCCATGTTTGGGCTTGCTTCTTTTTTTTTTTTTTAAGGCTTCTCTCTAGATATATGGCAAATGTCTGAATTACAGAAAGCAGTTAAAGGGATTTTTTTTTCTTTCCCTCCTCCTCTAGTAAGCGATGTTCAAGCACTGAAAGACTTGCTCACTGTGGAACCACTTAGGGCTGATTGCTGGGGAATTTCCTCTCACCACCTTAAACCCAAAGCAAATAACAGAATATGAAATAACACATATTCTTGGCATCAGGCTGCACGAGAGCTCCCCCAGGTCTGTCGTAAAGCAAAGGCTACTAACCCACCCATCAGAAGATAAAATACAATTAACTAATTCATTAGATAAATATTTTGGGTGGGGAGATATGAATTGGCTTATCTCTATTATTGTTATCATTATTATTAGCTGTTGTTTGCTAAGATTGGGCTTTTCAAAGCCTTCTTTCACATTAAGGAGCCCAAACTCCCATGTTAAATCCCACCCTAAATTTGATGGTGGTAGCTTTTCCAAGCTACTGGGGAACACAAGCAGGGGGAGAAATACAACTGGTGAGATAATATTCATGGCTGTTATTACCAGAATTCATGGACATGTTATTCCCATGCTATTTGCACATAATTCATACATTTGGGCGAAAGGAAGATCTGTAAGTGTTCTCCAGCAAAGCCCCAACCTGTGCAATGTTTTCTCAGATAAGGAGCTACTGTAACTACCACGGCAAAGGCAAAACCTGACTGCTGGCCTACGTGGTTATTGCACTGCCACAAACCCTTCCAAAATCCGAAAGCTTCCCAATCCTCTGGAAGAGGCAAGTCATGAACTGCGCCAGAGACCAGCCATCAGCAGGGCGAGATGTTGGTGTTGCCCAAGCCAGCAGGAGTTCTGCCCCTGAATTCAGCAGGGCAGCGCTCTGCCCTTGTAGGGCGAGCTGGTGAAGAGCTCTGCTTCCCAAAGCACATTCCCATGGCTCAGGGCATGAGTGAGCATTGGCCGTGTGGGGGTGATGGCTCCTGTGCAGTGCCCAGCCTGTGGGACGTGCCAGCAGTGCCACTCGCTTGTCCCCCAGGGGAGGAGAGGTGCAGGAGTTGGGGTTTGGCCTTTGCCACACAGGCAGGGCTCGTAGCATCAGCTGCCACAGCAGGTCTGATGTACCCTGCCTTGATTTCTCCTGAGCCCTCAGTAACCCCAGGCTCGGGAGATATCTCAGTAATATGATGGGAGGTGGTAATGAAATGGCACCTGAGTGTGAGATACAACCATCCCACCCCGGGGAAACGAGGGCTCCACTCTCTGCTGTAAAGACAGCACTGGTTCAGAGCATTCCAAATGGAATTGAGTGACAGGCTTCCCTTATTCTTATGTCACAGTCCCAACTTCTCACTGGGCCACGTCATAATTAAGTACAAGAATTTGAGTGACTTGCAGTTCACCTTCACATAAACCAAGCTTTAATAAGTGTCTGATACTCAGGAAAAAAACCTTCAGTAAGTCAGCAGGAATGAGTGGTTTATTCTCTCTTTTTAGTGCCTTTTATGATATCACACATATACTTCTTCCCTAATTTCTTCCTGAAGGCAACACATACATAATTTTTGGTCTCGATTTTTTTTTCTCACCTGTATCTCCTAAGCATGTGTCAGCACTAGGATGGTTGGTGACTGAGGAGTAATTAGTACTTCTCAATAATAAACTACAAATCTGGGGCAGAAAACTTAAAATATCACCAGCTGCTCAATATTGAACTGCTCCAAGATGCATTTATTTATTTATTTCCTCAAAATACTGAGTCATAAAAACTTATGTGAACAAAAGTCCTGATCTGTTGAAAAAGTCCTTTTAAGTACGGTTTTTAAACCTAAAGTCTTCATAAGGTGCTTGCCCTATTTCCTCCCCTAAAAGGGTTCATAGTTCCTGTGAATTCCTGCTTCATGACCCACTTCCCTGGCTCATATCTAAGCACCTTTATATCTCCACCTGTGCTTTGCAGTGAATCTTACCATGGCATCTCTTCCACCAATCCCAGCTGGTGGTGCTGAGACCCAGTAACAGAAAGATCTTCAGTCTGTAAAAAACTAAAAAAAAAGAACAAGACACACTATTTGTTAATAATGTATTTTCAGAGACTTGCAGGAAACATTGGCAACTGGTCTCTACTGAGATGATGAGCCATGAGTAAAATACTGACCTTCCAAATCAGCAAAAACAATACTCTCACAGGCACAACATCAAGGGAGATTTGTCCTCTGTCCTTGCCTGTGACACAGATAATGGATTCTTCAAAATTCCTGTCTCTCAGCAGCTTCATAGCAGGACATCCCTGCACGGTCGTTGTGTGAACACTAAAAGCTGAATCTCACAGGGAAAAGTCACTTCTCTATAGTCTTTCAAGAAGGCTTTGTAAAAAGGGACAATGGAGCAGAGAAGGGAAAGGGAGAACTGCTGTAAACATCTGAAATGTTCAAAATTAAAGGAAAGTTGGAGTTTATCTGCAATAGCATTGTGTTGACACTAGATATTCATGCATCAAAATTTTCTTGACTTTTCCAATAGAAATGACTCCAAAGGAGTAAATGCTTTGCTTCAGTCTCATTTTGTCATGCCCATGAACATACCAGAGATGAAAGGTACCTGGCTGAATTTGGGTAAAAATAGATGGGATTTTGAAAAGCGGGAAGAAATGCCTGGGAAAAGTCACCTACATCTGGTCTTAATCATGCCAATGGATAACCCCCACATTACCCTTTAAAAGGTCATCTGATAAACATCAACATTGGGCTTTTCTCACAAACCCAACACCTAAGATTGCTTCAGGCTACTGTAATACGGCATGAGAAGTTAAATTAGAAGCATATATTTGGTAATAGCACCTCTGAGAGGGAGTCTTCAAAAGCCTGTGCCCCCATTAAAGGATTAGAAGTCCAGCACACATATCAGCAACTACTCTCCATCCAAAGAGAAACAGAACAGGAGACAGAAATCAGCATTTTGTTCTGATTAGCTGCTTTGATTGATGTAATGTCTTAATTACCTCTTTTTTTCAAACATTGCTGCAAGCCTGCCACTGAGGGAAGTACTATAAAGAGCACCACTATGAAGTAGAGCTTTCAAGCTTTCCCTTATCTCTCGTGGGTCTGGTGGCGATCTTTCCAGAATATTTGTTGGTGAGACACACAGAATAAAGCAGTCTCCCAGCAGCTGGTAATCTTGGGTTCAATTGTTTTCAGGAGCACCCAAAATCCAAGCTATAGACTTGGAGGTAAAACCATTCAAGAATAAGAATGGGGTCATTAAATACTTCTGGAAATGTGCCAATTCTGTATGAAACAATGCAAGAGATATTAAAAAAGGAGCAGGGATAATTAGAGTCAGTACATTTAAAAGCACTTCCTTTTTATTTGGGCATTTTCCCTTCTGGAAGCAAATCCATTCAATTTTCCCTGAGTGCCAAAATTTTGAGGTTATCTGCCCCAAAGGCAAATAGATCTGATTGTCCAAGAAACGGATGAAGGCCAAGGGCACATCCTAAGGATTGAAGACTGGCTGAGAAATTGGAGGGTTTAAGGTGAAAGAAATTCTCTGTCTCAAGGTCACTGATAATTTTAGGGTGTCTTTAAATGGGGGAGAACACTCCTAACCACAGTTTTTATACTTTTGGTGTTTTTTTCTTGTTCCTGACTCAAGGTGGGACAAGTTCAGGGCATCTTTCCACTTTCCAAATAGAGTCCTGAGTTATACTCTGGCACTTGTGGGCTCTAAGAAAGGATAGATGGAAGCAGAATTTTGCTCCCATTTTGATAGCCTCTTGCAGCCAGTCAGAAAATTCTCTGCACATGGGTTTTCATGGAATTTCCTATTTATTTCATCCCAGATTCATCTTTTCAGCTCATGAACCAGAAAACAAAATTTCCTCAGTGCTGGCTCTACAACTCTCACCCAAGAACTGATGATCAGGCTCTGCTCCTGTTCCCAGATTTCAGGATTTGTGGGGGGCACAGCCTTGATTTCTGAATCTCTTAGAGGTGAGTAGGGCATGACAGAAGTGGCCTTGCCCTCTCATAGACACAGTGACTCTGAACTCCTAAATTTCCTGTCTCTAAAGCCCTAAGTTATCCTCATGGGTTTTCTCCCCTGGACTCATGAGAGCAGTAGAGTAGTTCAATGAAATTTTCTTTCCCAGCTCCCACTGAAGAGGGGACATTTCTGAGCCCATTTTCCCCAGTGTTTCTGTGTTTAACAGGTCCTGCCCCCACGGACTCCTATCTTAAGAGCATACAAGCAGGAACAGGCTGCTGCAGCAGGAATCCAGAAGCTGGAGCTGTCAAACCGAGCCTTATTAGACACCAAAGGGGCTAATAAAAGAATGGGTGTTTGTTGTATTTCTGGCAGGGATGGTTGCTGAAAAGCCTGGAGAGAAGGATCCCGAGACACCTCAGCTCCCAAGTTCCGATGGATGTGTTTCTAGTTGATCAATCTCTTTGTGACTGAGCTGACTTCCCACTTCAGGCCTCTGACAGCTGGACAAAGCAGCGTTTGAGCCGTGCCTTGCTTTAAGTAAGTGTGGAGAGATGTTTTCAGTCTGACCTTGCCAAATCAGGCCCGGGCTTAGGGCGTTTGCTGAGGTCCAGGGAAGATTTTCCCACTGAATCGCAAGTGGCAAAAATGAATTCTATCCACAGCAATGGGATGGAGTACTGAAGTGACAAGTGTTTGGGGAGATAGGAATCTACCTTGTGATTTGCAGAGCCTTCAGCTTCATAAAACAGAAGAAAATACTTATATATGCTGATTTGGTGGTGGTGGAGATTGTTAAAAGCTAATTATAAAGTATAATTTTCAGAGACAGAAGGAATATATTTAACCACACAGTGGAAATGTTCATGATTATCCTTCTATATTAAAGAGGTAAGATTTGGCAAGAGCAAATGTGGGCTTTGTTTGGCTTTTTGTTCTTGAAGTCTCATATTGTCTTAAAGTCCACCAGATAATGAGATGTAGAAGCACACATACAGATATAACGTGGTGCAGCAATGAACAGAATATAAATGCATAATCTCAGACAGCAAAAGCAAATCTTCCACATTTAAACACTTTTGTGCGTTTTTCCTCTCTACTTTTTTTCTCCTGTTCTTAAAACAAGAAAAAACCCAATTCAAATAATAGCAAACTCCCATCAGGATTTTACCCAGGATTTCCATGCCATACAAAAATAGTTCCCCTCCCTCACTTGTTACCCTGCTCTCTGTTTCTTCCCTCTAGTCAGAATTGTTGCTGTGCTAAATAATTATAATGTCACTGGCCTTTTCAAGATCACTTTTGACACCTAGGACTGTTTTATTTCATTTATTGCTTTAAGTATTTTTACTGTCCTGAGAAAATATTTTGCATGAGTTTGTCATGTGTTAATGGTAAATACAGTGGCTGATACTTCATAGAGTCAATAATGGCCCTTTTAAGATATCACAGAGAATTTCTGTTCTGCTTTTAAATAGCAACTCTTCCATAATTTTAATAGTAAAAATAACAATAACCATAACCGTAACAAGAACAAGAACAATATTCTCAGGCCTCTACCAAGTGTACCAACTTGTGTCAGAGATGGAGAGAGAGGAATTCATCATATTCATGTCCTCCTTTCTCCATAGGAGTAGAAAAAGTGTGACAACAAAGCATGCTTCAAGACTTGCTCTTGAACCTTCTTTTCAGCTGGCCATAGCTCATATTTGGGACTAGAAGAGGGCAAGCAGCCAGGCACCTTAGCTCGTACTGCTCAGTACCAGTCTGGCTGCACATTTCTGTATTTCCTGGTAATCCTCAATCAGGCATGATTGCAAAGGGGAGCCTGGAATGAGTAAGAGAAAAATGAGATGTCAAAGCTTGCATTTAGAGGATTTGGCAAAGCGTGTAAATAAGTTATGGCATTGAAATCCTGACAGATTGCTCAGCCAGGGGACTGGAAATGGAAAATGAAAAGTCTATTGATTAAATAAATTAATTTTTAAATCTAAAAGTGGTTTTAGTAGATTAATAGCCTCTTACACTGAATCCAAGTTTTCTCCCCTAGGCAAAGCCTTAACTTATCCATTTGCTGCAACTTCTCCACCTCAGCCAGTCAAGCCTTTCTGCTTTACACAGAGGGCAGCTGTGACCCTGATTTCAAGAACCGCACTGTGTGTCAAAGGCCAGGAATCCTGAATTATCCTACAGAAGTCAGTTCCCAAACTCCCTCCTGGCATATTAAACAGTGACATGTTCAAACAAAGTGCAAAGGAAAAGCCAAACTAACCCTTGCTGGTTGAGCACACCCTTAAATGTGTTTCTACCAGCTCCTGTGAGCAGCCTTTCCCGGCACAATCCTCCTTTGGCTCCCAGAGAACTGGGATATTTTGTACTGATGTAAGAAACCTGCTGCCCCAGACAGGCTTTTTTTTGCCAGATTTCTGCTAAGAGGGCAAGAAACAGCAGCTCTTTTAGGGACTTCTCTCTGCAGCAGGTACCTGAGACAAACATTCAGTGGGTGGAAATGCAGGCTCAGCAGATGCGGGTTCCACGTCCAGGTCTGTTGCTGCCCTCCTGCACAACATCAGGCAGGTCATTTCATGCCTCTGTATAATGCACATACTGATATTGAACTCCTCTGTGAAGTGCTTTGAGACTCACTGGGAGAAAAATGCTGTAACCCCCCCAAATATTTCATGAATAACAAACTGCAGGGATGATAATACATGAAATGCGTCACAAAAAAACATTTAATAGCTCGGTGCATGGCAAGTTAACAGAACATCGGCGAACTGGAGGCTCGATTCTCATCATTCTCCCTCTCATCTAATAAAATGGCTTTTTGAAGTCTGGACAAGTGAAAATGGGATTACTAATTGCATCTCGCTCATTTCTAGATGGAAGGATTAATCACAGGAGCCAGATGGGGGTGTTTTTGGCCCTTGACTGATTTCCTCTAAGTGGTCAGGGACATTAGTAGGATGTATTAGTGGTAATCACTCAGCAATACCGGTTCTGTTTGAACCAGACAAGAAAAAAAATCAGTCTTTTGCTCTTTCTGGGCTTGATCCTTTTGCATGTTCAACTCTTTCAAACATGGATCAGGTTGATCCTAAATCCGCTATGCTGTGTTTAACTCTGGAGCCACTTTTCCTGCCTGGTGACTTAAGACATGGGAGTGGGTCTGTCTGCCTGCTCCAGCCCGAGGTGGGAGAGAAGGTGACCATTGTGCTGGGATTCTCCACAGAGCCGAGTTATCCCAAGAAACATGCAAAGCCCGAGTGTTCTGCACCGTGGCTTTGTGTGTGATTTGGCGGTGTGGAGGGTGGCTTTCAGCGTGCTTTTACATGTGGTTTGGCCATGTTGAGGCTGTTTCACAGCTTGCTTTTACATGTGGTTTGGCTGCAGCCAGGCTGATTTACTGTGAGCCTTTACATGGAGCTTGGCTGTGTTATACTGAGGTCTGCATGTTTGGGATTTTACTACCCCTGCACTAAGACAGTGCAGGTCGTAATGCTGGAGAACAATTTAGATAAAGTGAGAATTCAAACCCAGCCTGGCACTGCTCCCTGCAGCACCATAATAAAAATCCTGGAGCACTGTTATGCCCCAGCTTCCTCCACCACAACGAAAATGCTGCTGCCCCAGCTCCTGAAGTCAAATGTTTTCTGTTTCAGATGCAGGGGATTAGACATAAATCCTTCCCTCCATTTCAGGGGTAGGATCCAAATGGCTTCCAGCCATGTCAGCTGCTCTACCTTTGTGTGGGTTGAATGTATAGTCAATAATATATTACATAAAGAATGTGAGTTATTAAACCTTTTCTTAACCAGCAATCTACAACCAATATTTCTCCAGGCAGTTTCGGCTGCATGTATTTTAAAGTGACAAAACTCCCAGAAATTGTTACTCCTGACCCACACAAAACACACAGGCAGAATTTAATGAGTAACTCTGAGGTATAAACATGGAAGAGTTATTTTGAGGCAAAGATTCAGGCACGACTTCTGTCTAACATTAGCTCCTTTTGAAACATTTGTCTACAGATCGGCCCTTACAAAGTGAGATAACTTCTGTCTGTGTAATATTAATCAAGTTAATTCCTTTCATAGAAATAGGATTATTCACTGATTTTTCAGTCTCACTCTTCTCTCCCCTGTACATCTCTGGTTTTCATTGCCTGGATCAAAATTCCCATTACCTGCAATTTTCTTGTTTTATGCTTCAAATGCAAGATGGAACCAAAACCTTCCAGGTTTCCTCTCCCATAGCTGCCAGTAATGTTCTAATTTTGATTTTCCTTCCTTTTATGTGCAGTAACTTAGATTTACATGTACACAGGTTTTATACCAATTGTCTCATAACTTGTCTTTATTTTTGCCGGTCAGGTCTCAAAGGAGATAAGGCTGGGAATGAAGGTAAAGGGGGAATTACATTTATAGTGAATTCTCTTCCAAGAATCCACCTAGAGAGACAGATATAATTTCCAGATGCTGTTGCAGGACTTAGCAACTTAACAGGGCATTAGGTGTCGCTTAAAGCTTTTAATCACGTACCAGGGAGTGAGCTGCAAAAAGAGTCCGACATGCAGAATACTGTAATAAAGTAGAGCAAATGCTACTCAATGTGCAAGTTGTCTAGAAGCAAACATGCTCAGCACATGAATTAGAAAAGGCAGGAGAAACCCTTTCACCTTTGCTCAGTTCTTGAAGCAGTAGTCTGAGTGAGTCACCAGAAGAAACAAATATTTTCTCAGTGAAAATGCGAAGGAAACACTCCACCCATTAATGCTTCGACACAGAGAGAGCATTTGATATTAACTACTTTTAAATGCTTCTCTGTATTGTATCTTTGTAAATTCTGTTTTTTGGTGAAAGTGTTCTGCATCCAGTCCCACTCCTCTGACCTGGGTGAGAGCTGTGTCTTCCAAGGAAGTTGCGTGACTGAGCACAGCATCATCTGGATGTCACTGTAGTTTACTTTTTGCATTTTCCCTCAGCACAGCAAGCTTGGTAGTACCTCCCTTTCCTGAGTTCAGAGTAAGTTTGCAGAATTTCCTCTCCTAGACCGGAAGAAAGATGAAAAAATAAGTTTAGAGGAGGGTCTTGCTTTGTTGTTGTTTGCTTGGGTTTACTTTGTTTTGGTGCTGAGGTGGTTTTTTTTTCTGTGGGTTTCTTTTTCTTTTAACTTTATTTCTGAATTCCATGAAGTAAAATTTTTGATGATATAAATACATCTCTTTTGGTTTCAGAACTGAGACTTTTTTTCCAGTTAGCATTTATAGAACAACTTACAGTTTCAGTTCAGTTTTCATAAACAGATATAAATTTGAAATAGAAAGTATTTTCATTGAAATTATGATATGCTCTTAGTAGAAGAGATGCACTCTAGATCACTTTTCTTTCCAAATTTTTTTTTGTTCAGTAGAGTTCATGACTTGCCGTGCGATGAGGGGACACTGGAATTTAACAGCTTTAACCATGTTTCATTTATCTTTGTGATCATGCTGTAAACAGCCCACATGGAGACACCCAGGGCATCACATGCACTCATAAAACACAGCAAGTGACACTGGCAAGGGAACCTGCACAGTCCTCTCACACCAAATTCCTGCTTAAGCCTCTGAAGATAAGAGTCAAATTAAGCTGCTTCTTCTGCTGAAAAATGGCACCACTGGAGGCAGAAAGGCTCAATATTCCCTGGGGGCTCCAACTATGAGTTAATGCTTTCCAAACCCTTCCATATGTTGGCTGAAATGGACCGAGGGTTTCTTCACCACTGTTATCACATCAGTTTATATCAGAGTCAGGCATCTGAAGGGCAAGGATTTGTTTTCAAATTAACCACATATTGCATCTATTTGATCTGAATTTTTTACTGCCACTTATTTATTGGATCCTCAGGAGATGGATTTGGAGGTTTCAAGAGTTCAAAATCAAGAGTTTCAGAGTTCTCTCCCAAAACCTAGAACTCCTCATTGTTAGCTTTGTCTCCCAGGTGAGGAAAGATAGAAGCCTCTTTAATTTATTTTGGAACAAAAGTTATGACTTTTCCCTCAAGAGCATCATTCCCATCTACACTCACAGGAAAAGTGCTGGTAGCAAGTTTGGGATACAGTCAGAAGAGCTGCCTGAAACAGAAGCAAAGTTTCTTCACTTTTGTGAGTCCTGGTGTTCTCCCTGTGGGCTTCCAGAGATAATGAATAAAGCTTTGGCCCCTTGTCCTCAGAGGCAGTGTGACCTCAGCTGTAGTCACCAACACCTGACACCTGCAGGCTCCCACAGGGCAGAAGCCATTTCCAAGACCAGTAGGATAGGACCATGGCATGTCTATCCCAGTATTTCTGTTACTATTGGCACCAGGCAGCAGGAGGGTGGACTGAGCACAGAGCATTGCTTTATAAATGCCCTGCAGGTACAAACACCCACAGCTTTTCACTTGGGAAGTTAGTGCTGAGCTTGCCTCTCCCAAGGCTGGTTCCTATCACTCCCAATGACCTGTGCTGGAGCAGCAGGCTTCGTGACAGAGCCAGTTGGAGCTGCCTGAGTTATTTCTTTGAATTGTTTTCTTAAATTATTCCTCCTGCCAGCCCTCCCTCCCACCCTAATACCACCTGTGGAGTCACACTGGCAGCTGTTGGGAGTGCTGCACACATTGACGGCCAACATTCCTGCTGAGGGCAGAAAGAGGCAGCTGTGCAAGGAAGGATTGGCAGGTTGTGCTGTTTCCTGTACCTACTGTGAGCAGACACCTCACTGAACTGCTTGGGCAGTCCTGAAACAAGGAGATGTTTCCAGACATCTCAAGGAAACTTAAGACGAAGAAAGTTCTGAGAATATTGTAATGAAGACTGTTGTTCTCCGTTTAGTAGAAATTCCTATTTTCCTCCTTATCCTTCTGGAAGCAGACTAAAGGGTAGCTGAATGACTCCTGAAAAACTTCCTCTTCCACTTGGGTGCATCAGCAAAGACCTCAGGGATCAGGGTTCTGCCATTCCATATCTTTGCTAGCAAAGGATGCAGGGAACGAGGGTAGAGCAGGCAATGCTGAATCTCTCAGCATGGAATGGAAAAAGAAGATGAGAATGAAGAGCAAATTCAACCCTGGGAGAATGGGCATCCCCAAACCCTGGCAGAAATAAATGAGGATAATGCCTTGATGCCTCCTCCAGCCACCTAGAAACAGAGACTAGACAAGAGTAAGGGAATAAAGATAGGTATTTATTTGAAGGGCCTTCAAGGTACACCCTGGGGAGCCAGAGGCTGCTTCCAAAAAATGGACCCCAAGATGGACAACGAGTCACGAGTTCTTCACACTTTTATGGGTTTGGATCATTTGCATATCAGGGTTAATTCTCCAATTAAAGCCCCAGTTTAACAATGTAACTCCCCTCAGCTTGCTCCCCCTTAGAATCTTTGGTTTACACATTTTGGGCCTAAAAACAGCCTGGCTGTCCTTGAAGGCAAAGCCTGGAGAGGCTTTGTTATGTCTACCCAGTACGAGAGAGCAGGAATTACAGGCTCCAAGGAACTTCAGAGTTACACTCTAAGCAGTACAGAATTTGAAAATACAAAAGTTAAAACCCAAGGCATTAGCCTCTTCCATGCACTGCTGTGAGACACACAGGCCCAACTGGCTGCCACGGCGTTTCTCCAGCAGCCACTGCTCCACAAATAACAAACCCCATCCAGTCAGGGTGAGCCACTTACAGACACTTGCCAGAGGCACACAAGGATTAAGTTTTCCTCTCCTTCTACCCAGTCAAGCCTCCTGCTGGACACACCATCTCTGCACATCCACGTACGAATACGTGTTGCTGCTAATGGAACCTGTCACTGAATTCCAGTAACCAAACATCCACAGCATCAGAAGAGCAGTTCAGCATGAACTGGTGTTTTGCCCTGACCACTTAAAATGCTATAAAGATACTGAATCCCGGGAGCTCAGGGGAAAAAAAGATGCCATGTCAGTAGATGAACTCAAACTTCAACAGCTTTTCCTACTATTTTTCTACTCGTTAATGGCTCTCTATTCAGTCTGTATGGAAATTACTTCTTTCCTAAGTGCTAAACTCTGCACTGGACCCTGCTGTTGATAGAGAAGTTTGGCGAAATCTGTCTTCTCTCACTGTTCCTTTGCCTACAGAACTTGAATAATTTGGTCCCAAGACTAATTCTCATGTTGAAAAGAAGTTCTTCACATTTCTCAGAATTGTTTGAGCATGAAGAAGCCATTGAGAAGGGATGCCCCTGTCTACAGGATGATTAGACCAGAGAGGTTCCTAAATTATAATCAGGAGAAGAAAGACTTTGCCATTAAATAGTGCAAAGTGTAAGTAATGAAATAGAGGAATGAATCAAGGTAGGAGACCCAATTTCTGGAGATTCCAGAATAATAATTCATTCATTACTGGAGATAAGCCACACTCAAGGTGCTTGTTGATGTAAATTTTGACTAATATTTCTAAAAACTCTTCACCATCCTCATTTTAATTGTATTGAAGAAAGAGGGATGCAGGAACCACAGAGCTGAAAGGACTGAGTAGGATCCAAACAGTTACTTGCATAAATGCCAAAAAAATTCTTCTGCTCTAGAGAGAGTCACAGGCTCTGCCCTTTCCCCTGCTACTTCTGGCCTCGTGGGTACTGCAAATTAGAAGTTAATGGAATTGTTACTGCAACACCTGGAGAACATGCAGTGCTCCACTGGAGAGAATTTCCAAATGAAATTATGTACCTTGGCTCCAGAACCAAAGAAATTTCACAGGCTCCAGGCCCTCCTGCAATGCACAAGAAAATCCCACTTACTGAATTTGCTTGCAAACCATCCTATTTCTGGAACTGGGATATTATTTAGGTGAGCAATTACAGAATGATATTAGAGTTTCTCAGATAAAAATCAACTGGAACCAAATTCTCTGATGGTTCTGTTTTCCTCCTTCCCTAGGTTTTCTCTTTTCCTTTGATTTTTAACAGCAGTCATTACTCATTATAAAGCTTTTCATCAGCACTTAAGCCTCAGTGCTGAAATCTGAACAGGCAATGATCTGCAGAGAGAAAACCCCACACATGCAGATACACTGGGGCCTGCCTAACCCAGCTGGAAAACTCCTGAGGCAAAGGAAAGAGGGAAACCAGGCAAAAAACCTGTCTGTGGCAGTATTTCCCATTGGAAAATTCAGTTTTCACATCTGCCTTGGTTGGCTTATAAATAAAACAATAAAAACAATTCAGCAGTTTGCCATCCTAGTCTTACCTAGTTGCTTGTGTTAGAAATTTAGCAGCATTAATAGAGTTTGTTTGACTGCTGAAGAAAGCATTTTTCCCATGACTTACTCTGGTGTACACTCAAATGAGAACTCTGAATACAGTTCATGTTTGAGGTGAACAGAAAAATATAAATGCTTTAAATCTAAGCACAGAATGGCCATGGTTTGATTTAAAATTCATATATAAATGGATTTTTAATTTGTGAAAGCCCTAGACAAGATGCAACATGACCCTCCACAAAATTGTTCCTAGACCTCAGTGGTAAAACTCCTGATTACGATGGTTCCCATGTTGCATCCAATTTCAGTGCAATTTTGAGTGTGGTCTTCCAACAAAAATCATCATCTCAGAATGTTGTCCTGAAATACATCTTAACAAATCACAGCCAGTATTGAGACTAAAGCGGGGAAGGGAAAACTTTTCACCAAGTTGTGACCAGAAGCCTTGAAAATGAATTATTCCTGATAAAATCCCAATAATTTTTCTTCCATGTGCAGGCTACCTTCAGTCTTGTAGATAAAGATGAATGGCTTTATCTTGTAGATAAAGTCATTGCTTTGGTTAGATGAAATAGTTGCATCAAATTTGATTTAAATTCTGGAGAGCTAAAGAAAACGGCTGTTTTTCTGATTAGCTGTACAAGTAGATTTCTCAGCTGGATGTCTTACCTTGCTCACTCCTCAACAACTTAGTCCTAATAGATCATCCTTTCTTCCTTCAATCATTTATCAATTTAATTAATAATTGGTTGATAATTGTGCAAATAATCTCTGTGTGGAGACAGCCAACCCTCTTCTGAAATGGTTTAGGCTTTACCATAACCTTGGAGAAGTGGGGTTTTTCCCCGCTCACAAGAAGCAGGAGTAGTTTTTCTGTCATTGTGGAAGTGAATAAATGCACAAAGGTTTGAAAATGTCCTCTTTTGGCCATTGAGTGATTTAGCACTGCGACTTTTTAACACTGTAATGTAAGATTTGAGACTGCTCTTAACTTTGGGCCCATCAGACTTCTGGGGACTCGCCTCTACTTAGCGTTGGCATCACGTGGGGTTGGGTCAGGGAAACCTTAGGAAAACCCACAGTCTGCATTCACAGAAAGGTGAAAGGAACACCTTTTTTTCTTTCCCACTTTCCTTCATTTTCTAACCTCTCTAGATCCATATGCAGAAGTGTATAAGTTATATATTCTTTTGTCTTGCCAAAATCTGTAAACAGAAGTCCATTGTGTGTGCAAACATCCCATCTTTTAAGATATACTATTCATAATTTCCAGGAGGTAGAGAAAGGAATAGAAAGAGGTTGCTTTTCACAAGCAAAGAATAAGAGACACAAAATTAGTTGCCGATGCTAAGTAGAGGTGAGTCCACATAAGTCTGATGGGTCCAACCTTAGGGGTAGATCTTAATTCTTACATTACACTGTTAAAAGGTTGCATTGATAAGCAACTCAAAATATATGTAGTTAGGAGGTAAATGACAAAAATAATCCTTGGAATTTCTGCCTCCTGAGCCAGGATGGAGTCCAGGCTGTCAAAAAGATTCATGATGCACCCTAGACTGGGTTTAACAGGCCCAAACTTGGTCTTTTAACTTGGATCCAGGGTACGTAGGTGGCCTGTTCTGATGGAAACATTTTCCCCACTGCTGCCACATTAACAGTCTGTTCTTGAGTCGGGTAGAAACATCCCACCCTCCTTGACCCATCCAGTCTCCTGGACAGAATTGTCCTTGGCACGTTCCTTGCTGCCCACCCTCCCTGACTTCCTCCATGCTATAGTGTGGAATTCTCAAGAACTCTATGAAATGAAGGCAAGGACTCAATGAGAGACAATTTTGCTGACTGTAGTGGGCTTTTATAGCATCAGAAACAACTCAGGTTAAAGTTTTTTCTTTCTCCCTCCTTGGACACGAGCCATTCCAGAGCTTGTATCTGAATATTTGGTTCTCATGTATATTTATTTACTTAGGAGTGGCATTCCTATTTTTATAGCTTTGAGTTTTTAACTTTCTTGTTAGCAGCATTAACAAGGTTCATGGCATATAAAGTGAGCTGTGGCATTTAAAAAATGTTGGCCTAATGCAACACCAGCCTTTTTTTATATACATGTTCAATGGCAAACTCCTACTGACAAGCAGAATGCATTTCTATGTCTGGGCAAGTTTATAGGTGGTGTTCCCACCTCTGGGCCACAAGGTCACAAATTTGTTTCTGATTCTATTAAAGAAACACTCAACAATTGTAAGTTTGTGTGCTTCTTTTCTTTTTTCCCCTTTTTTTTTTTTTAATGAGGGGGGACTGTTTTATAAGATCCATGATCTTAAAGATACTCCAAGGGATCCCTGTTGAGTGCTGGGCTTTTCACCCTCGTGCCTTGACCAAATAATACTGGCTGCAGATTTGAGAAGCTTTGTCTATTAGCAGCTAGATAAAACAGATCTTAGAGAAATCTTGCATGGCTGAAAAAAGAACAGACAATGTCTCTGCCATCTATCCATGTCTCTTCCCTGGTTTCAGTGGGGTTTCATGCGATTTGCCTCTGCAGCAAAAGGATTTGCAGAAATTACAGATTCACAGTACCTGTTGCCTGCTCCTCTTTCCTCAGCAGATCCTCTGTGTGACTCTGAGCACCTCACCAGCTTTGCTGCCTGGCCCTGCACAGCTGTGGGATGGAAGGAGCAATATTCCTCCCTTCCCTGCCTTCACCTCTTTTCAAGGTTTTAGAGGGAAGGCAGTGAGAGATCAATAAAGGCCTTTGCACCACATACATTAATAAGGATATTTACTGAACTCGTGTCAAGGACAAGCAGAAAGATGAATCAGAGGTGGATGCTGTCCCCTAGGAAACACCAGCCTTATTTTTCCTTGGAGTTAGTTTAGGTTTGTTCTCCTTTGCGCCATGTGATGGCTCCAGCTGCAGCCTCCTCACCCTAAGTGTTTACTGCCTCACAGTTACTCATTTAACAAGAGAGGAGGCACAATCCAGCCTGGCCTCAGCCATGAAATCCCTTCGTGCTGGAACACGCGCTCTGGGACCTTGTGGCTACAAACACGCGGAGCCGTGGCTTGAGAAATGAGCGGGGCCAGCAGAGTGATTGAACTGATGGGGTGAAATTAAGAGCTTGGGAGAGAGAGAGAATGCTGGTGAGTTTGGAGGAGGGAGGATAAACTCGAATGTCTGCTGAAGGAATTCCAGCATCATCCATTACTGTCCAGAAGGCAATCAGAAAAAAGCAGAAGGGCAAGAAGCACAGCCCTTTCTGTGGGATGCTTTGGCTTATTGTGGTTAGGAGGATCAAGGCTAGGTATCACATGCCTCCACTGAAGGGAGATGCCCTGGAATAAAGCAAGGAGCAGGAATTTCTAGGCTAGGAAAAAGGCAGATCATGTTGAAACTGAGCACAGGAAAGAGAATTTGGCTGCAGTGTCTGACTGGAGGACTTTTAGCTACATGAGAGGACTCTAGGTCTCTTCTTTCTCTAATTTCCTTATGCCCCCAAGGAAGATTTTGCTGGAAATTTGCTTCCATTTATGGGAGGACTGGAAGAATGAGGGCCAGTCTGTGACTGAGCATCTGGCAATCAGAAAGAGGGTTCAAAGGAGAGGAAACTGCTCAAGCAGGATCTGAGAGTGCTATTCTGCACTGAAAATTGACCCCTGCAAGCAACAAGTTGCCACTGCTGGTCATTCCAAGTGGGTATTTCTGCAAAGTGACAGTTCAGGAAACTCTCTGTGGCCTGGATCCAGTGAGCTGACTTTGCTCTCTGAAGATTATCATCACCACACAGGTTCTTGTGGCCCAGTGAATTCCTAACCTATCTCTTGTTATCACCTGTTCAGATTCTCTCCTCCATGACACCAATAGGTCTGGCTACCAACAACAACCACAAAACCATTACTGAACATCTTTGCTCAGAGGAGACATTGCTTCCTAACAAGTATTTTCATTTTTCTGTGCTGTATTTGGTCACCTGAAATATAATTGTTTATGATCACCATGCAAAACCTTTACTAAAACAGGTTTCAGGTCATCTTGCTTCTCCTGAGCAAGGCAAGTTTTCTGTTGGCTTTGGAGAAAGAAATCTGCAACCTTTTCACATTTTTAAAGAATCCTGACGGAAATTTCCCTAAAATAAAGATGTACAGGTAGGGAGCAGGTATATATCTCCCACGAAGCACAGGCAGTCCTCCACTAGAGCGAACAATCTACTTCAGTTCCTGTGATCTCTGTTAATTTGGTTACTGTTACAAACCACTTGGACAGTTTACAGCATCAATTCTGTGAGAAAAGCAAAAAGCAGGTTTAATGTGTTTGTATTTTGGTCAGAAAAGAATCCAGAACAGCCAGGGTGGCTTGTCCATGAGAGACAGGATTAATAAGCAGGCAATGGTCAATTGCTTTGCCCCACATTTGTGCTTTCTACTTTATTAAATAACGCAGACATTGTGATTGTTCCAGAAATGCTGGTGAAATGGATTCAAGGTAATGAGGAACCTGTGCCTTTTTTTGGGTTTTGTTGACATCACGATGCCAAGAAAGAAGCTGATCACAGTTTTCTGTACAGAAAAATAGCAGATATTTACCTTTCGTGTTTATCCCCACCTACAGGACCTTCCTGAGAGATGGTTTTCCATGAGTACTCTGTACCATTGGGCATGTATAACAAAATACTTCCAAGCAGTTTGACGCTGCTGCTTCTGCTGAGGAGTCTCTGCACATGTGAGCCCAGTGCTAAAACAACAAAGGACAGTGACAAACACTGCTACTCATCATTCCCAGCAACATTCCCTACAAAGCCTTGTTTGTGTGACAGTGCTGGAAGACTTAGAGCTTGCTCCTGGGAGGGAAGGATGAGCACCAGCGCTTCTGTGCACGTCTGGTTTGGGTTGGATCCATCAGCTCCCACAGCACACGCTGCAAACCCCCCAGAAGTGGCTGTTCTGCAGCACAGTAGCAGATCTCGAGTGTGCCCTGGACTGGATCCTCCACGGGTATAAATCACAGGAACTGTGCTAAAATCAGCCCATCTGCTGCTCTTCGTCACCTCTGGTGTGGGACCGCCAAGGACCACGATCACCCTCCAATGTCTTCTTAGAGACAGCCACAAACGTGCCACATACACCCAGCCCTTCCAGTAGCTATCCCCTGTGCCCTCAGGGATTCTCTCCCTTTCCTCTGCCCTTTCTTCCCTCCCTTCTTCCCCCCAAAACGAGCATCACTCAGCATTTTGGCCAGGAGACCAATTCTCCAAACTGAAAACATCAAAGCGTATCTCTGGTTAGATCTCATCCCAACCCTCCGAGTCTGTTGACTTGGAAAGTGAGTAACTAATAAGGCAGCATGCCATTGTTTTCTGTTTATGATAATGGAAATAAATTGTTGGCTCCAAGTCAGGCACTGATTGTTCCTTTGATATCACTGCCAGGAAGCAAAATAAAATGGATTTTTAAAAATCACCTTTCACAGAGAGTGCCACAGGCATTTGAAAGATGAGCCTTTTTCCATGTCAAAGGCTCTACCAGAGGTGCCAAATACATAAGAAGAAAAATTCAAACCCTTCACTATTAAAAAAACCAACAAAACCAACAGCACAAGAGAGAATATGGGATTGCCTGGGCAGCAGGATGGCCTGGGTGGGCTGGCACACCCCAGATGTCCTGAGAGTGCTCATGAGGGAGCAGCAGAGCTGCCTCCATGGTGAGGAACACTTCCTGAAGAATATAGAACACATCCTTTGCATTTCCCCCCCAATAAAAAAAGCACAGGTGGGCTGTGTGAATTACTCTGTCTGCTGGCAGCTCTTAAACTAATAATAAGAGACTTTAGGAGCCAAAAAGGCAGGGGGGTGCTTTGCCCCAGAACTTGAACCACTCAATAATCTTGCTTGTGTGTTTGTTTCGTGGTTTGGGGGTTTTTTTAAGCTACATGAAGCAGCAATTTCATTGCACCTCCAATGCCTTTTCCCATGGAATTTTGGGGGCAGGCTTTCAAGTGTTTGAATTTTTCTCAGGGTGCTACCACTCCTACCTACCATGTCAGGCATTGGCACCACTGCGACACACAGACACAGAGGAGGTTCCTCCTCAGAGTCTGGAGCTGGATGCAGATCTTACACGATCAGAGCACGGCGGTGTTTGGTTTTCATGACGTGCTGTGGTTTGATTTGGCTCGGAGCGGAGGATGGAGCAGAGAGCCAGATTCAGATCTCAGGCCAAACTCGGATTTTGTGTTTCAGCTACCAAACTTCATCACGGTTTGGCAAAGCTGTGCTCTCACCTGCTCACGCCACGTGGAGAACACCTGTGATTCGCTGGAAAGGAGGTTGCTCGTGCTGTGAGAAACTCCCAGCAGGAAAGCCAGGCTTCAAGAGCCTGCTTTGGCTGACCCTGGCTGCTGCAGGTGGACTGGGAGTGCAGAGCCACTGGACCATGCTCAGACTCCTCAGCTGCAGAGGAAAAAGAGTGGTACAAAGAAAAGCTGTCAGGAGCAGAGTGCAGCTTTGTGCCTTTCCTTGATGTCACGATTCTCTGAACCTTTTTATTTCTGGCACAGGGACTCAGATGCACAACAGCAGCAGCACGACCTGAGAGCAAAGCAGGAAAACTCAGAACTAAATCACTTTCTAGAAAAGCCTGCTTTTGAAAGAATCCCCCACCCTGCCTCCAGCTAGCGTTCTTGGATATCACTTTTGGAAGAACATGCCAGAAGACCCTTTTCCCAAAGCTCAAACCAATACCACAACTTAAATGGCAAAAGATCTGTGTGACAAACAGCGTGGCCTGCTAAATATTAAGGCTGTTTGACATAGATTTTAGGCCTGTGCTTGGCTCAAAGTGCATCCTTACTCTGCAAAGCATTTAAGCAAATGATTACCTTCAAGGCTTTGGCTGTGTCCCACGGAATGGGGCAATTTAATTGGGACTTTATGAAGGGCTTATGACATAGGAGCTGTTCTGAATCGAAAGGTTTGAAGGGCTCCCACCAAAGTGCCCTGGAATAAAGTAAAGACTTTTGATTGGCTTCAGCAAATATTCAGCCAGGTCCTAATTTTTATACTTATTACTAGCTTACAGCAGGATATTTAGAAAGAAAAAGGAAGGACCTTCTTCTCCAGATAATATCATCTACTCTATTTCTGAAAATTAAAGGTGTAATTACTGACCCATAAGTACTTTATGATCACACTTTGGTTTGAACTTTTATGAGTGTTTGTAGGTTTACTAACTCTAGCACTGCCCAGTAATTTATTTCCCAGGTGGGCTACGAAAGTCATCTGGAAGAAGGAAAACAGTGTCTAAGGGCTTGCTGTGTGAAGGGATGATTGTGCTAGCTGGATTTGTGCATGGATGTTTTTGGAAAGAGTTTTCAGAGCAGAGGTAGAGTTAAGTTTAAGAGGTAGAGTTAATAAAATCAAACGTTTTCCTTTAACCCAGAAGCAGTGCTTCAAATTCTTGCTTATTTTATTGAAAGATTGATGATTGCTATCTGCTGCTCTTTTGAGGACAGAAACCAGGTTCAAAGGCAGCAAAAAGATGTTCAGACTCCAAAAGCTGCTGTGACAGAAGTGTGAAGAAGCTCTGAATGTCTTTGCAACCCTGTCACCCTTCTTTGCCCAGAAGACAACCGTCTTCAGGGGCTTTGCACAAACTTTCATGCTCTGAACAGCATGACCCAGAGTCGTGGTACCCCCAAGGGCAGCACAAAACTTCAGCTGTCAAAAGGCAGCTTCTCTGTGCTCAGTGACTGCCCCTTTGCTGGTAACAAAAGCTGAGTCAATGATGCTCACCTGAGGCAGCTGCAGGTGCTGTGGCACTCTGCATGTTGACTCTTTAGTGCTGTTTGAATCCCAGAGCACCGTGGTTTGGCTGACAGCACCTGGCACACCTGTAAATCACTTGCTGAACATTGATCTGGCTTGGCTGAAGAGACAGAAATTAAACATCAGACCTTAAAATGCAGTCGGCATTGATGTTCTGGCGCATGAACTGTTACGGGATATTTACAGGTCCCTGGAGACCATGGAAGTGTTACACTGTGCCAAGCAAACCCAATATTAAATGAAATTTCTGCTTCTGCAGCTGATGTGGCCTCTACTCATTCCACCCAGCAAGTTCCTGGGAATACTTCAATGCAAAGAAAAATCTACTTCGTTCTCTTAAAAAACTCTCTTTGGCAATATCTATGAAACTTCAGGAAAGTGATTCCCAAGGAATCACCTCCTGGACACAGCACAGTTCAGATTGCTGCGACACTCATGCTAAAGTTATCTTGGTTTAACTTTAAAGCAGCACCTCCCTGAGGACCCCTCAATTCTGGAACAAGCGATGTGTTTCTGTGTTCTGAGAGAGCCTGGATTATTTTTAATCTTCTGGACATGTTACAAAGATCAATTTATAGTCTCACAGAGGTGGTAAGGACAAGGGTTTGTGGGCAGACAAAATAGGGGTTGGCTGTTGTTGATTAGTGAATATTATTGTTTCTGAAAAAAAGGAGAGATTTTTCAAGGCAACTTTGACTTCCTTTCACTGCTTGCTTCATTTCAGAGAAAAAGTGGTGGGAGCTGGCCCAGATGCATGGACTGCAATAGAGCCGTGTTCTCTCAGCCCAGCAGAGAGTCTGATCAATACATTACAAGCTGTGCAAGCCCTCACAGCTCTGGATGGGTGCTGTGCACTAAAAAAATACAGAAGATAAGAAGATCAGAGCTTTCTTTTACTCTCTCTGTCACCTTTTAAAATATACTATAATGAATTATGCCGATGAATTTGTTCCCAAATTACCTGAACCTGGAAGAGTGTCTTGCTTGTAATTTTGAGAGACACAGCTTGTTAGCATTTCCAGTATTATGCAAGGCTTCCAATGAAAATAGCCAGGACAGAGTTTGAGCAAACCTACAGTATGTGCTTCCCATAATATTCAGCAATGTCTGTTTTAAAATTCTCTATTCCTTCAGGTTGCAGACCCAGCAGTTCATATATTTACCACAGAATATAGCACAGACATGCAGGCTGAATCTGTATCCATTTCAGATGTCATAAAAACGAGTGAGCAGAATTTCTTCCAGGTCTACTTAAATCTCACTTGAACATTACTTAGTGAAGTGCAATTCCTAATGCTTAAAAGGACACCAGTACAATTGTTGCCTTAATTTTGGCAGATGAAAAGCAAGAACCACAGAGTTTTGTTTTATTTCCAACCAGAAGAGTCAAATGGCCTAAGTTTGCCCAGAGTTTCACTAACATTTCTGCAAGAAAGCATGGCAGGACATTTTTACAAAATGCTGGTAATGTCCAGAGTTCCACACTCCTGAATTTTAAGCTTTGCCACGTTTGTTTTACACAACTTCCACCATGACTGTTTTCATACCCTTGTAAGCACCGCCAGGACTTTTTAGACTGGATCACTTTCCAGGAATTACAACAAAAAATTTTAACTTTTGAGGTAGAGAAAGGGCTTTTTCTTTGGGAAATGTCATTCCTGGAAGTGCCATTCACCAGTGTTCCTTCCTGGCGAGTGCCAAGGGACCAGTCACAGGAAGGACTGAGGTGAGGTGACACTGCACAGGTGGCTCCCAGGACAGGTCCCTCGGTTGCCATTTCAAACAACACGGGTCCCTTTCAGTTCTTGGAAAGGCCTCAGTGACACAAGGAGACATTTACAAGTGCGGCACGTCACCAGGCTGTGCTTGACTTTCTGTGGGAATTTACTCAAGTTCTCCAGCTCCATCTTGGCTGTTTCTGTCCCCATGGAGATGCCCAAAGCCTGGGGTGATGGGACGAGGCTGTGCCCTGCTTGGCCTGTGAACCCAGGCACTGTGAGCAGGAGGGGGGGCAGGTTCCTTCCCAAAGCCTGCTCCTGATCTGAGCTAGCCCCTTCTGTGGCCTGTGGAAGTGCTCTTGGAGGTGCACCCCGAGTGGGAAGATCTGCTACAAACACAAAACAGATGCTAAAGGCTTGAGAAACATATACAGAGAATAAAAGTGACATTTTCAAAACCAGGGTCAGCAGCAGGAGCCAAACCAGGATTTGTTCACTTCCTCACCGTTGTTTTATCTAGGTTGCTGTTTCTTGAATTTAATCTTAAATCTTGACAATTCATAGCCTTTCCTGGACATCTTTTATGCCATGGCTAGAGCTCTGTAATGTTGAAGGTTTGAATATTAAAATAAATATCCCAGCTACAGACTGTTATCTGACATCAGTGAAATGGTGAAGTTCCTATTCCCCAAATACCAGTAAAGCTTTCATTTTCCCTCCCCAACAAAACCAAGATGACCTTCTCTTCCCCTTCCCCTGGTACTTCTCTTCCTAAGGCCCACGGGGCTTTCTTGGCCTGCCTTAGCCACAATTCAGAAGGCAGATGGATTTTCAATATGAGCTTTAGGGTAAGTAGTACCCCCTTCCCACTAAAATATTGCAGATTTCTGTGGTAATTCTACTTCCAGCATTGACAAAAGTATGCAGAAGCCAGGCTTGTTACATGTGAACACAATTTAAAGGGATAACAATCCAGGAGGGAGGCTTTTTTTTTTATAAAGGCAGAGTTTTACTGAGATATGGTATGGTCCAGAGTTGGAACTTCCTACAAACTTGTGGGTTTTCTCTTGTGGAGGTCAGTATGTTCTTTGGACACTGAGAACAACAGTCCTTACTCTCTCACACCATCTCTAATAGCTCAAATATTGCCAGTGGCATTTTAATTCCCTCACTGTGAGCTCTGACGAGCACTCAGAGGCTTTGCCTTCAGCTTGGCCCGGGGATCTTTCTTAAATGGTCTTTTACACGTTTCACAGACTGGACATTTCAAACGCCTGTGGCTGCATCAAAGAGGTGCAGACTTCAGTTCATGTAACCAGAGTGAAGCACCCACTACCCCAAGCTGACACATCACCTCAGAACCTTGTTGGTCCCTTTCAGGAGAATTGTTCTTCCCTAGAGCATCAGAAAAAGGATTGTCCCTTAATAGCACAGGCCCCTGTAGACCCAGGTTTCTCCACCTACCCTCCAGGTTACCCAGCACACGAACTGCACCCGTGTTAGCTCAGTCCTGCACCTGATGCCAACCCAGGCACATTTTGGCACTGTGGGCTACACCACCAAGCTCCGTGGCTCCCACTCTGAAACCAGCATGCCACTGTGGGAGCTGGATGGGAGGAATCTGTGCAAGCAGCATCTCCCAGCTCAGAGCTTTTGCATCAAAGGAACATGTCCAGGAGCTCAGAGATGGTGGCTGGAGCCTATCCAAAATTAGACCTTGTACCCCATCTCTAGCTGCTTGCGGCTGAGCCCCAAGGTGGACTCTGGACCTACTTCATGCACTTGCCATGTTTGCAGCAGCTGTGCTCGAGCACTGCTTGCATGGGGGTCCCTTCTCCTTGGCCTCATCTGGGGACAGCCTGCTGCTCCCTGGCAGCAAGGCTCAGGCATATCCTTGAGAAAGGCTGTTTCAGATTCTGGCTGAAAAAACAATCCTTTAGCCTTCAGCCCTGGCAGTGGTGTTGCTCTCCACTGCTCCGTGTGTATGAGCTGCAGGGATGACAGCTCCGTAATTTTCTTATAAAGCAAACACACTTGTTTTACCCCTGACAGCAGGCAATCCAGGGCCAGCAAATTACTGGCAAATGCCTCCTATATTCATCTCTTCAAGTGTTTTGGCGTTTCTTTACTTTTAATTTGCCTGGAGGCAGACATTTGAGATAACAGCTGTTATGGTGATATTATCAGTCAATCTGCATGTCAGAGAACGCCAGGAAAATGCCTGTGGAGAGGACCTCTTGGGTTTTTGGTTTGAACTGCTCTGGGGCAAATCCACTCCTTTGTAAACGCTCCGCTCAAAACATGAGAAGAGAACATAATGGGACTGGTTTCTACCCTCTGATTATGAAGAAATGCCTTTTCCTGCTGATAGTGCACGGGTTCCCTTCTTGCCCTTTGGTGATCTAGAGCAGTCCTTTGGCAGACCATGCCATATTTTTTTATTGCTGGTGAGCAGTGTCAGAGCACATCTGCCACCAGCAACATCCCTGTGATCCTCTGGTGATTTACTTGCTGTAGAATAACTGGGGAGACCCTAAGAAACCTGCTAAGAAGGATCTCTACCCTCCCACAGAAGACCCTGCAGGGCATTCTTGGGTCCAGTTATAATGTCTGCTGGGGAGGAAAGTTTCCTTTCTTCCTGAGGTGGACAGCTCAGTGTCAAGACCCATCAACAAATAGGTCTGGAACTCCCTCTGGCAAAGCTGAACCATCTGCAAGGGGGCCAAATAGATTTATTGGCTCTTTAGAGAAGATGCCATGATGCCACCAGGAGGGTGTTGGCTTGGGATTTATTGCTCTGTATCTAGTTTTTTTTTCCTAGAGAAATACAAGATGACAACCCAAAATTTTGTAGCTTTGGAAACAAAGTGGGATGTGCCCTTATTTGGTACATTGATGATGAAAAGCCAGTTTTTCCTGTTAGTTTGATGAAACCCGACATGCTTTGCACTAGAGAAACTTATTCATTATGCTTTGATTGAAAACAATTTGTATCTGAAGATCTTAAACTACTGACATCAAACCTGTGGGAAGATAAGTGGTTACACCTATGAAATGACCATGATTCCAAAGGAGCAATGGAATGCAGGCATTTTGTGTGTCTGCAGTCCCAAAGGAATGGAAAATAAATGCTTCTGCTTGCATATTCAACTGCTTTCCCATTTCCTAATATCTCTTAATTATGTGGTAGCAGCAGAAATTATTCTTTTCCATTACCTTAACATTACAAAAAGCTGTTTGGCTGGAAATTAAGAGCCCAGTTCTAGTCTGCACCACATATCTCCTGACCAGCTTTGGGCAAAATATTCAGACTACTGTGGTCTGTTTCCTCACTTGGAAAATGAGGATAAATCCTAAAAACAGGGTTCAGCATTCCAATATCACAGTGACAGAGTTCACACAGACACCTGTGCAGCAGAAGAAATACATGTGAAAGAGAAAGGTGAAGGCAAGCCTAGAACAGAGATCACAAAGGTTCCATCCAAGCAAACTGTTACCAAGTAAATCTTGTGGATTTTTTTCCCAAAGGGTGCTTTCTCAGCTTTGAAACACCTGTTCCCAAGTATCATCAGTTTATTAAAAGAAGCCGGCATTTTTGTGGGCTTGGAAGATGCACAAAGTAGGTGTGTGAAATTTATTTTCACCTATGGCACTCAGGTGCAGCAGTTTGGAACAATGTTAAATGACTGCACAGGAGAGCATACTTCATGCTCCAAAAATTTTCACTGAGCTCAAAGAAGGTATTAACAGCCTTTCTTTTTGAGTCTTCCAGAGACAAGAAGAACATGCTGCCTGCTCAAACATGGTGGAACCAAACCAGGTAATCTGTACAACAGTAATTTACTGAGCACTGCTTTGCCTATGTTCTTTCATCGCTGGTGATGTGGTAACACAAAGGATTTGTTCAGCGTAGGTGAACTCCCTCTTCCAAATGTCTCCAGGCTTTTGGGAAATTTCAGTTTCTGGAACTGAAGTCTCACAGTGAGTAAGCTTTGAGGGATGGGAATGCAATTGTGAATTTCCTATATCACTGTGGCAGGACTGTTTGGGCTAAATAAACTGGCTGAAAAATGCTTTTTCTCTGATTTCTAGGGAGGTTGACCCAACAAGAAAAAATTGAATATTTAAACTGTGGAAGTCTGTATTTCTTGTGAAAATCTGGGTAGAGGTTTGGTCCATGAGATTTGCATTATCACACAGGGATACAATTTCCTGCTGTGCATCAGAGACTGACCGTGGCTGAAAACAGAAGTTGGTCTTAAAGAACTGGTATCTGATAAAGACATCACACTCTTGGAGCTGAGCTGCCAGAAACAAAGGTGAGAAGAAATTCAAGGTTTCATTACTTTAAAGCTACTGGTTATTATTTATGGTTTCATTTGGATACTTTCTTTCTGATATTATAGTATCAAATACCCTCCAAGCAATCTTCCACTAAGATGTGGTTTGCTGGATAACAGACAGTGCCTTTCTCTGGACTCACCACCTGGAATTTAGAAAAAAGGGCTGCAAAAATCTGCAGCAAGGAAAAAGATAAAAGACAAACACGGAAATATCAATTAAGATTAATAAGATAATACCCGGAGTAACTGGCTTGGCAGTTGTGCATTTCCTGTAGCATTTTCTGTGTAATTCACTTCTGTGAGATAAATACAGCCATGGGAGGTAAGAGGGTTTTTTATAGAATTTACAGAATTTTTTGTAGAAAACGTCTCTTTCATACTTTTGGATTTTTTTTTAATCAACAGTAACCTATCCTTTGTTAGGCACAATGACAGACAAGTATCCCACACCCAGGGGCTGGAGTGGGAATTCAAACACCCAAGAAGGTTCTTGGACACACACAGGTAATCTTTGTTGGTGGCACCTGTGGTCTTCTTCTTGAGGTTTTTGGGCTCTAGAGGACGGAAGAGGGGTCTTAAGGAAATCTGGGAATGACTCTAACTGCCTGGAGAGGAAAGATCCCTTCTCCAGAAAATAATTACAAGTTTCAAATGTAATCATCTTTAGACAAAATATGGAAACAGTCTGAGAGAAGAAACCAAAACAAGGTGTCTCCTGCACCTCCTTTCCCAGACGGCATCCCTCAACACCCATGATTACTTTCCCCTTTTAGCTCTAATCATTTCTTTCAGCACAATGGCACCACTCATGATGGAGCTGGGAAAAAAAAACCCCATCCTAACCCAGCCTACAGCCTGGTACGAGCCATGGGTTTGAAGCCCTGAGGCAAGGAAGCCGTGGATCCGGGGCTCCCAGGTCTCCCAGTTGGCTCCCTGTGGGATAACTACATGCAAAAGAGCTGCCTGCCAGGAGGGCTGGCCGGGAGCCTTGTGGGGTGAACAGGGGCGGATGGAGGCAAAGCCCGGTGTTGTAAGACAAATGTGATGGGAATTCAGGTGTCTAAATTCCCGTACGAAAAGAGGAACTTCCCATTTCTCTCCTATCTGATCTATGACGCGCACACGTTGTTTGTAGGGAGGGAGTAGGAAAAACATATTTTAAAGGGTAAGCAGCTGGATGCCACTCTTCTCACACCTGGAATTAAAAGGAAGTGCCTTATTTGCTCCAAACTGTGCTAAGAAACGTGGCAGATTTTAAATGAGCTGTTTAGCTCCTTTTTTCCCTTTCAATAATTTATTTTTAAACTGGGGCGGTTTTTTTGCCTGATGAGTGTAGCTGTACTCTTGTTCACAGACACAACTGCATACAGGACTGCATGTTGAAGAAATAAACCTGTGGGGCTGTAGGAGGCTGGAAGGGAGATGTGTAGAAAGTGGATAGCATTAACTAAGAACGCTCACTGGTAGGATGGTAGCCAGAGGAGATGTTGGCCAAGTGAAATAAAGGGCTTACCACTCAATTAAGTCATGGAGCCAGACATGCTGTAGCTTTGTTCTGGGAAACTGAGTGGGGGCCTGGAAGACAAAAGCAGACTATTGCTGCCTTAGAGAGATCCCCACCCCTCCTCGGGGAACACCAGAGCGCTTTAACATGGGCCTACATCCCAAAGTTCAAGAGCATTCCTGTAGGGCGGGCTGACACCTCGGGTCCTTTGTCGCAGACGCTGCTTCAAGTTTCCTTTTGCAGAGGTGCTGGGTCTCATTCAGGTGCCTTTTTGAGCTTTGCAGAGCTCTGGTGTGGTGGGTCTGCACTGCTCAGAGCTTCAAGAGCTTGTAGGGTTACCAGGTTACCCTTGTAGGGTTACTGTGCCAGTCTTGGGAACAAGGTCTGTGGGCCTCTGGGTATTTTCTTTCCTTTGGAATTCAGTCTGACTTTCTTTTTTATTGACCACAGAAATAGTGAGGCTTCAGGGACAGCTCAGAGGGAAAAGGGGACGTGTGTTGGAGTGATTACCAGTGTGGGATGGGCCCTGCTGCCTGTCCTGTGCCCCAAGGAGGTTGGCTGGCTGGCACAGGGACTGGGACACTTCCCTGCTGTTCCTTTTGATGCAAGAAATTCACATAACCTGTAACCACATGTGTTTGTTGCCAGAGACCGTGTTGTTCTCTCTTGCTTCCTCCAAACCAGCCCGTTATTTCTCAGCTCCTCTCTCTGAGGGCTTTGTGTGCTGTGAGTGACCCACTGCTTGATTTTGTGGAGCACTGCAGGCAAGAGGGCCAAGGATACCTCGGTGTTTACATACCAGGATGGGATGGCCTCGAGCTGCCTGCAGATGTATTCATGTCATTGCAAGCCCAAGGACAGATCTTGTTGATGAGTGGTGTTTCTGAGCTCTTGCTATTCATGCACACACTTCCAAACTGGGCTAGACTTGCCACAAGCTGCTTACAAGAGGCAAATCAAGTCCTGCTCTGCTCCCCCTGCTCTGGTTGTTCATTCTGTGTGAGGCAGGAACATCACTGGAGACTGGCAGAGCTTTGGAGAAAAATCCATTATCTAGCAAAACACTGGATGCACGAGACTTATGAACCTGCAAAGATCCACTCACAGCAGTGGGATGGTGATTTCTTGGAATGGATCTGTAAGGCTGATGCTCTAAGATGCCACCAAGTGACTTCACACTGACCTCAATTGTAAGAATACTCAAATATTTGAACACTGGGCAGGACAATGTGGCATTTTAAGCAATTGCTTTTCTCTGAAAGTATTTGATCTGTGAGGAGTAAAATCAGCACTTAATTGGAACGTATGTCTGAGGCATTCACTGATAGGCATGATAAAGAAACTATGCAATGCATATATTTTAATTTTAAATAAATCAATATGATAATTTGGGATCAGGTGGGATTCTGCAGCTGGAAGAAAAGGACAAAGGGAGGCCATTAGTTATACTTTTAATAAATCAATTTGTTAATTAAGGATCAGGTGGGATTTTCCAGCATGAAACAGAGGACAAAGAAAGCTCATTAGCTGTGTTTTAAATAGATCAATGTATAAGTTGGTTTGGGATTCTCCTGAAAATACAATGCAAAATGGAAAATATACCAAAACCTATCACTGGAGAACATGCCTGATAAGAAATAAGAAAGTCTCTCTACTGCAGAACATGCCTGATAAGAAATAAGAAAATTTCCCTACTTACTTAGGGTGTCTATATTTTCTAGGCACCCCGTAGTACAAAACAAGTGTGATCAGGCTGGAGCCCTTGAAAGGTTCAAGGAAACAAAGAGAGAAGACCTGTAGTATATTCAAGGAAATAAAGAGGAAAGGTTGTTTCAGATTTGCGGGGCTCACCAGAGCTGGAAAATTGATTTCAAAGCATTGCAGTGTTCAGCACCACCAGACATGTCTCAGGATCTGGGTCCTTGTCCTTTGCCGGAGCCTGCCTCAGGAAGGTGTCAGCTGCAAGGTGTGATGAGTCCTGCCAGGTTCTCTGCAGCAATAAAGGTCACTGGGCACTGAGCTTGTCTCCCCTGTGACATATCCAGATGTGGACAGCACTGTGTTGGTGCAGCAGCTGAAGGCAAAACATTATCCCAGAAAGGGAGGCAGGAAGGAAGGAAGAAAAGAAGGTCGAAAAGGATGGTGTTCAAATGACCAAATTGAGCAACATTCAACCTGTTTACTCTTTGATGCTGCAGTGGAGGAGAGGAAATCAAAGCCATCAGGACATATCAGGGAATGCCAAACACTACAGGAAGCAAAAGGTTCCATCATAATCAGTATCCATTTGTTCCCTTCTGTGCTGCATGTTTAAAAGGATCTTTAGAGGCAGCTTTGCTTCTGCAACTTTTCTTCTTGTCTTATTTCAGTTCTGTCCCACCTGCACTGCACACAGGCAGTCCTGCTTCCTGCTGATGGACAATAACACGTCCTGCAAGGTTTGTAATTTCCTGACGATGCATCTTCTCTTGCTGCCTGCACAACAAGATGCATGTGAGTATTATCTCCTAGGAAGGCAATGGCTCATCTCTGTCACTGCCACATCTGCCCGTGGCTAATAGGTGTGCAGGACTTGCTGTGAATTTAAAAACCATCTCCTTTCAAAGGCCAGAAGATCAAAAGTTCAGATTTCCTTGGGAATTGCCAAAATGCTGCTCAGTGCCCCAGCAGGCTCCTTGTCTGCGATACCCAAGAGTCGTGAGCAGCTTAACTTATGGTGCTGTTCCAACAGACAATATAAAACCAGAGACCCAGTCAGCTGCAGCAAGAAATAATAAAGATACTGAGTTTGCATACAATCCTCAAAAATTTCCTCAAAGGCTCTTCAGTTTATTTTCTCCCCTCAGTGTGAGGTTGAGCTTTTAAAAAATGGCTGCCAAAGGGGTGATTTAGCCCTCGGCTTAGACTGGCTGTTGTGACAGACAGTGGATACTATTTCCATAAAGAAACAGGGCCTCGAGTTTTAATCAGCTATGCAAACTAATAGAACCTCGCTCAAAATATTTTTGGCCCTTCCTTTGTGAGCAGAATCTCCACAGCAAGTAGAAAAACACCTCCTATACATGACTTACAACGCTACTCTTCTTCAAAGAGGAGAGTCACGCCGAGTCCAAGCGCATCAGCATCTTCAGAGGTTCAAAAGTCAGCAGCCAGATTGAGGCTCTGCTGAAACCTGACCCATAAGACAAAGCACAGTTTTATTTTCCAGATTTTTCAATAAAAAACTTTAAAGTCATTTTAAGTCTCAAGAATGCAAATAAAGAGCCAAAGATTAGTATTTCAAGACTTTTTTGTTTCTTGAGGCAGTAACTTAAAGAACGCTTCATTTCTTCGGCTGAAGATCCAGAATCTGCTGCCCAATAATGTTTTTAAAGAAAAAACTTAGAGACTTATTTAAAAATAATTTTCTATACATAATCTTAAAAAAAAAAAAAAAAAAAAGAGGAAAAGAGGTGTCCTTGGCTATCAAGACAGGGCCAGTTTCTTGAAAGTTCTGACCAAGATTGAACAAACGTGAGCAATCCTGTAGTTCCTAGGCAGCCACATCAGCTTGCTCTCCTCCTTCAGGGGAAGTAATACATCCCTGGAAATGGCAGGCACAGAACTGCAGTTGCAATTCAGAAGAACATCAGTCAGCGAGACACTCAAGTACATACTTGAGTGCTATTAGCATAATTGGGACACGAGTGTATGATTGAAGTTAAGTATGATTAAAGTTAAATTTCTTTGAGATAAATGGGTTGACGCAAATGTTTAGGTAATTTTGATCATTAAGGACAGCAAGTTTAAGCAATTTGTCCAAATTTGTAAGTGATTTTTACAGGAAACCACCATTTCTAATCTCACAAGTTGCAATCTCAGCCCCATAAATGCCTAATATCTTGTTATTCCACTCATGTGAGTATTAGCATTGCCTGTTTTCTGCATATTCCCATGATGCCTTTGGAAACAAGGAAACAACAGGGCTCCTTAGGCTCAGCTGGAGGAGAAGACTGGGCTGAATGGGCCAAAACTTCATTACTAAGAAGTTTGTCAAGGTGATTTCTGAACACTGGCAAGCGGAGACACCAAAGGTGTGAGCCTGGCTCCTCTATAAAGTCAGAGGAGAGTCAGGGGCTGAACCTTTGTGCCTCTTATCCCGCACACACAGAATCCAGTGCTGGCTGTAGGCAGCCAGGAGCTCCCACAACAACAACCAAACCCCACAGAAGAGCCCAACCCCCCATGGTCCTGATCATTAATTCACAGTAACTTCTTCCTCTTCTTTGCAGTCTCTGATTAGAATTTGAAAATCAAAGCCATTAACCTCCAAAATGCTGAAATGAGACATTCTATGAGCACACGATGGGTCTCACTTCCTTCAGAATCCACCAGAGACAAACACAGCCTGGGCTCCAGCCCGACTTTATCCAAGTCTTCCACCTGATACCACTTTGGTGATGTTGAAGCTCTGCTGGATGGCTTCAAATTTGCCTCCAGACTGTTACTAATCATTCTCCTTTATTCTTTCAGCAGTGTTAGCAGAGACACACTGGCAGTGTGCTGGCAGTGGAAGCTGACACTTTGGGAAGAGTTTTGATTAAAATATACATTGCTTTGATCAGTGGCTTCCCTGTAGCGTAAGATAAACACCATCAGCAGTTTTGGTTGATGTTCGTTCCTGAGGCACATGCTGTGAAGTTACTGCACTACATTAAGCAAAAGTTTAAAAGGAAATTATTGTAGCCAGATAGGACTTGGAATTATCCTGAGACCAGAAATCTTAAAATCTAAACCAAAGCAAACGACCACTGCCTTTGCCCTCTGTCAAGTAGGGTCGTCCACAATGGCAAGTCCAAGAGATTAGGGCTGAGATTTTATATAGCTGGTCATTTATGTCAGAGGAGGAGAGGTATGTTCCCTAACTAATTTAATGCTTTATGTCTTTTCATTCAGCACCAGAAATATCACAGATTTACACTTGCCTTTGGGTGGTGAAGCTTGTTTGAATCTCCCAGCTGGAGCCTGGAAGAGCTGTCTGAACTGTAGCGATGTCTTTACGTCAAGAGTTTAAATGCTACTTTCCCTCCATTTTTTTTTTTTCTTTCTGCCTTTTTTTCTTGTGAAGCCAAAATGCTGTCTATCACAGGAAATTAGTATAGCTGTTAGCACGTATAGCCTTCATGGAAATTGTTTATTTTCTGTACTACAGCTTTGTATGCAAAATTTAAGTTTCGGAATTTGTTTTAAATTTTCTGATGCTTGAGGCCTACATTTCTAGGGAAGAGAATGTAAAAAAATTACATGACTAAATATGGCAAGAGAATGGAAAGTAGCTTAATGGTGCTACTTAGAAACTCATAAAAGAAACACAGGCGTAAGAGGAAAACATAGGGCTATACTCTGATTTTTAAAACAGAGCTTTTAATGACATTTTATTATTTCTTAGGAGAAGGGCAATTTCTCTGCTTGGGATAGGAACCAGCCCATCTTTCCTTTTGCCATCCCCTGGACTGGGCCAGATCCTCAATAAATACAAAAAGGTTGAGCATCCTCGAAGTCAATGAAACTGCCCCAAATGAGATCCAGGTGATGGATTCTCCCACTCCCTGCAAAGGTGGGGGCAGCGGGTGGGGGCTGCTGTCGAGCATGGCCCAGTGGCACCAACACCTCTGTGCACCCCTGCTCTGTCCAGTCGAGGGCCTTTTGTAATAAACTTGCCATAAAACTGTTTTACAAGCCAGGTCTCACTCTGCTCTCCAGCTTTTTCTCATTAAGGGCATTGCTGCTTCAGGGAAGTTCAAGCTGCAGCACATTTCACATCTGCATTCCTTGACGTGTTTTGAAATTATTTTAAAACAATTGGGAGAGGAGGACCAGGTCTGGGGGGCAGGGGGTGCTGAGTGCTTCAAAGAGAAAGTAGATCAATGTGTAAACCCCAAATTACATAACTAGCCCCACCAAGGAAATAAATTAATTTGTTTCCCAATGGCTTATTTATATAACCCTTTAATTATAGCCAACTGTATCCACCAGTATTATACCATGGGAAAATATAAAACTGTTAAGCAACCTGCCACTCCGCCCTCCCCAGACCGACAGCACAACCATTAAGCAACAGCTACATGTTGAGACATCACCTTCTCTTTTGTCTTTCAGAGGTATAGTTCAACAATGCGGCTATGAAAATGTGACCTCAGCTCTAACTCCTTTTCTACGGCTTTTGTGTGCTCCTAAATTGTATCTCCCTGTTGGGTCGTAAAAATGGGACAGCATTTGACCTGCTTGCAGCACAAAAAGGGATATTGTTCAAAAATTCGCTATTTTCCCACTCTGCCCGTGAGTCATAATCAGCCACTGAGTCCTGTTAGCTGCGGGTGCTGCCCAGCCTGTGCTGGTTCCTCAAATGCGGTAAGTTTAGGTGGCTCTGTTGACTTCAATTAAAGCATTTCTAATTGATCCTAATTCCACAGGCACCAGCTGAGCTCCTGGCTTTTGCCCTACAAAGGGCCCATGTGTTAAAGCAGCTCTCTGCAGCTCCCAGGGCCTAATGAGCGCCACCCATTAGGAGTCATTAGAGCTGCCCTCGGTGCCAAAAGCATCTCAGCAGTCACAGGGAAGATTTCACAGGTGAGAAATTGCAGAATTTTCTGAAACTGAAATTGTCCAAGCTGCTGTTTCAGTCCACGTTCAGTCCATTTCAGAAGACAAGACAAAAGTATTTCTAACAAGAATAATCCCGGTGGTTGGCGATAAAGCTGGCTGTGGATGTGGACAGTGCTATCCCTTCAACTCTGGGGCAGCAAGAAGGGTTTTGTTATAAATGACAGAAATTCTTCCTGATGTTTTTATGTCTGGCTTGTTGTTCAGCACTTCTGTTAGTGGAATCTTTCAGGTACCGTGATCTTCTTAGGGAAGGGGTAAGCCCTGGTGGCTTAGCAGCACTGTAACATGAACAGCTTTATTTAGGGTCAAAGATAACTCATCTTAATGCTAGATTTGCCAACAGAGTTGCATATTAATGCCCTACATATGACCAAATTAGAACCAACAATCGGGGGGCTTTGGAACCTCCGTCAGTCACACTCCATCCATCAAGCTGGTTATCCTAAAGATATCCATCATTCCCACAACGTGTCAATAAGTTCAGTGCAGTGCCAGATATTTTGGGAAGGCCTTCTTTGATTAGAAGAGTCGTTCCAGGCTCTGTATTCAAGAATCAAGGATACTCTGTCCAAAAAAGAGCTAAACAGAAAGCACATGCAGGAATTACCCACAAGAAAAAGCCTCAATTAACTTGCTACATAATCCTTTCTTTGTATTTATATTTAATTTAAAGACGGCATGAAGTAGTTTTAGCAAACGGTTCCTGCACAGAGAGATGAAGCAATACTCTAATTCTATCTTCTTCACCCTTTGAAGCAGCATTTCACTGGCCATGTCTGCGATGCCTGAGGATGGCCTTTAGACCGAGTTCTGTGTTAGACACAGATCAAAAGAAAATTGGTCATGTCCTTCAAAAGGCAGCCGCTCTCCTCTCTTTTCTCATAGAGCTGCAACATGAAACAAGGCTTAGAGTGAGGAACGTCTTCTCTAATTCCGGATAAATGTTTTGGCTCAGAGTCTCTGCTTTTCAGATGGGAAGAGCAGGTTACCCAGTTCAAGGGAGAATAATTATTTCAATCTTAGTTGTGAGCTAAGAGGAGGGGAAAAATGAGGATTTCAATAAAAAGTGGTGGTTTTGTAAAAATTAAAATGTTGAGCCTCAGGCTAGCTGCTAATACACCAAAGGCATTTTATTGCAGGATGTTATTATGACTGAAGAGAGATATAAGATTACTTTAAAATCTTAGCTATGGCTGCAATAAATAAACACATTTCCAGCCCTCACGGTGGAAGAATAATGCCATCAAACGTGAGCAGTGTGTATCTACCCCAAAAGCCTGAGAACAAGAAAAAATAACAAGACAGCAAAATTCTTGAACAGCATGCTGTAATTCTGTGCTTTCTCATCCAGACTTAATTAAGGCTGGCAACAATGACATCTATACGGACCCATACACCTCTTGCTGACATTTCAGATGAATCCTTACACAAAACACAGTAATTGTGCTGAGATGTAGAGGATAAGATTGGTCTGGAGGAAGCACAAACTGGTCGAAATCCAAAAGCCGAATTCCTGAATCTTTACAAAGGTTTAGTTAATAAATGTTTATATATTTTTCTCACAAAATATCATTTCCTGATTTTGGCTGGAGATAGTAAGGTACTTTGACAAAGACTGTTTCCATGTTGTGTTTAGCTCAGCAGAAGCCAAGACTTACAAGAAATCTCTAGGGAAAACAGCCTTTTCTTTCCTCCTTTCACTGGTTGGTTGGCTGTCAATCTTCTCCAGGGTTCCCTGATGATTCTGCATGGAGTTAGCAACATAGAATCTTTCACTGTACTTCAAAGTCTTATTTTAAAACAAATGTTCTCATTCAGAAATGCAAGAGCAGAAAGCTGAGGCTCTCCAAGCCTCCCAGGTTAGTCTAGACTCAGCTGGCTGGAGCTCTGCAGCCCTGGGAGCTGGACTTTATTGGGAACATCCTACTGGAGAGCCCTGGTCTGCATTAACATTTATTTCAGCACTGTGTCTTGGTTGCTTCATTGCATCTTGCAATAGCCAGAACTGAGTGGGAGCTGTGAGCAGACAATTGGCAGGCAGATGGGGCTTCTAATAATCTGATCTTCTTTTGGGAAAGGTAAGGAAAAATATCAGCTAGCAAAAAAAAAAAAAAATTAAAAAAAATCTATCAGAAGACCTGGAGAGACATTATCACCTGGAAAACAAGGATATGATCTGGAACTGATTTCCATTCTCCCTAATATTCCTCAGCAGAACAAAACATCTGTGAACTGGATTGCTGTAGACAGCTGGTTCTGGAGAAAGGCTGGAATTCACCTCACCAAGACATAACCTTCTCCAGTGGGAATAATACCACCACAAAACACATCAAACCAGAATGGTTCTTGCAACTGTTTGCAGCTCAGGAAATCAATGTGCCGCGCTGCTATTTGTAAGCAATATAATTTTATCTCCACTCTGTGCCCACTTTCTGGTAATGCAGCATAGTCACATTGCTGACAATGTGTGTGGAAATGGGGATTTATGGTCCTCTATGCTATGGCTAATGAAGTTAACAAGGAAAAAAAGAAAACCAAAACCAAATTCTGTATTATAATTCTTTGGGTTATGCAGCTGCACAAATGATACATGGAAAAAAAAATATCCTGAACTTTTTCAACGAGAAAAAAATGGAATCATGTTGACTGAAAAGTATACAGTTAAATTCTGTGAGAAAAATATTTTCAGTGGAGAAAAGCCAAATTTAGAACCCTGTGGGCAAAATTTACCAATAAATAGATTTTTTTTCAGTTTCCAGAGAAAATTTTGGCGTTTTCAGTTACCTCATGAAAATTAAAAAAAAAAAAAAAGGTATTCAAGGAGCACAAAGGAGCACAGACTCTTTCCTCTGAACACCCATGTTCAGCTGGGAGCTCCATTTTCTGACCACAGCAACTGTTGACAAATAATTTTGACCAGTCGAGGACACTTTGGCACCACGGGTGTAAATGATGCACCACTGGCAGCTCTTATTTCCTATGTGGCTTCTTTCTGTAGCCCAGACTCCAAAGGAAGAGTCCATCCATCAGGAGCTACCTGGAAGCCAGTGGGATGTGTACTTATACCTGACAAGGCCATCCTTGGTGCAGCATTCGCTAAAATACTGAAGTTCGGTTTTTTTTCCCCCTGAATCCTCGTTGATCTCATAGCAGAAGTGTTTATGCTGACAGCACATTCCTACCAGCCGAGGATCTGGCCTTATTTCAGCCTCCTTGACTTATTTTTTGGCATGTTCCTGCAAGCAGGTTGGGACCGTGCCAGGGTGGAGGTGCACGGAACAGCATTCCTGGGCTCTTAGTAGTGTTGACCATTGTCTTGATGTGAATGCATAAAAGCCTTCAAAGGCAGAAAGGTGACTCCCTGTCATGTGCAACGCTCCTTCGAGTCCTTTCAAGGCAGAGATGATCAGCACAGTCTGTCCCTGAGCCCAGGACACGCCGCTGTCTCCCGTGAAGGGGTGATGGAGATTACTGTAGTGAATGGTAACAGTAGATGAGGTGCTATCTTCCCCTTTAAATTGAGCCATTCAATGTCATGAATGGCTGAGTATTCCTTGCTGGCATCTGGGACTTGGATTTCAGCGCCGGGAATAGAGTGAATAGGATCAATGATGAAGCTGAAGTACAAAAAGAAGGAGCAAAAAAGGGCAAAGGACTAAAAGCGATAGAGACAAGCAATTACAAGGTGTATTAATGTCCGCTGGGCTAGGCTGGAAAGAGGGAAGAACTTATTGTCATTCCGGGGGATTTTTTTCCACGGAAGATAAAGGGGTTGGGAAGTGAGTATTTGTTATTCGGGCAAAGCCATGGCTGCAAAGAATAAAGAGACCTTTTAGAACATGGCAGCTGCCCCTGAGCCTGGAGCGTGGTACTTGATACTCCAATCTCCCCTCCTAGTGCTTTTGGGCCAGCTTTTGAGAACTGCAAGGAAGGCATTCAGAGGGAGGACAATGACAAATGTCAAGAAAGAGAGAAGAAACCTGGAGTTTAAAAGACTATTGAGTGACAGGCGGGTTAGATCAAAGGCAGACGTTTACCAGGTATTTATCATTGCAATGCTAATCAGGTTAATCATAGAAAGCAGAGCCCGAGGGCGGATGCCTAGTCAGTCTTAAAGCACACACATATATATGTTTAATGCACACATATACGTAAAAACCATATATATGCACATATTGTACTTCAAAAGCCATTCAATCAGTCACTGTCACCCATTCTGGGATTTAAAGCAAAAGAAGCTCTCTGCAGGCAGAGCATCTGAATCCCTTTTGCTGCTAGAGCCAGTGAGATGTTTTGGAGGGAACACACAAGATGGGGCTCATGTATAAATCATTGGAAAAAAACAGAGTCAGAATTCTTTATAAAAAGGAAACAAGTCCCCCAAAATCTGTGCCCAGCAAGGCTGCCTTTGTTTTCATGGCTTTTAACACAGAGAAAAGAGAATCCTTATTAAAGGATTTTTAAATACAATTTCTTATTTTGCTGATTTGGAGGGCTGGATTTTCCAGGACCCCAGTACCAGTTACACAACCAAATGAGCATCAGCTTTTCTAAAGGCTGCACGATTTTGCAAACATGGGCTCAACTTTAAGCATTTTGCTTACCAGCCCTTTTCAATCTTATCTCTCTCACAGACATGCTCTCTCTTGTTATCATTCTTCCACCCATTCCTTTCCTATGCCACACACAGATTTCAAAAAACAAAACAAAAACATTTCCTATGGGAGTCTCTCCACACTCATTTTAAGAAAAGGCTGTTTTTGTTCGCCCTCTGTGGTGTGCTGCAGTCCCAGCTGTGTACTGCAGCAAGTACAGCTACAAGACTTAACTGTGTCGAGAATAATTCCTGATACCACAGCTATGTCTGATTTTACCAGCAAAACCAGTCCAATGTCTTGCACTCCCAGATCTAGAAAAAGAAATGTTACTTGTAATAAAATACCACCCACAAACTATTGATGAGAGAGCGTAGCAATACTGAGTGAGTGATTGTGTACACATCCAAATCTCTTCTTCCAAAAGACTGCCAGTGACAGAACTTTTTGTCCATAAATCAATAACAGAAGCACTAAATCTTACTGCATGTCTGGACTAATTCTTGAAATTACAGGGTCTCTGTTAGGAGTTTTAGGAACATGTACCACAAATAAAGGCAACTTTTGAAAATGATATTAATTATCTGGGAGGTATCATGTCTATAAGAAAAGGTGCTTCTGGTCATGGGCTATAAACTCCCTAGCTAACCACCATCAGAAGGCAGTTTTCTCCATACACAGCCATTATATTCGTACTTTAATTACATGAATTTTGTTTCTTTTGTGCTAGATCCTGCAGACACATAAATATCCACCTCGTGGGCAAAGGATGCTTACGCTGACAGTGAATTTGTTGCATCCCCACAGCCAAGAACTGGGATTAGATCCTGGGCTGTGGCTTCCCAACCTCCATCCTGCCAGTGGGATTGGAGATCCTGGATGGGCAGCCCAGCAAAGAGCAGGAGGACGAGGTTAGGGCACAGCTCGAGGGGTGCCGATGCCCCAGAGGCTGTGTGGGCAGGAGCGCGTGATCCAGCACAGATGTTTTGGGCAAGTCTGAACAGCCTCTGCAGAAATGCTCATCGTGGTGCTTCCTTTTGCAGAACTGGAAGGAAGGGGAATAATGGGGGAAGGGCAGAGAAAGACACGCATCCACACACAAACCAAAATCAATTTCTGGTGTTTACAGTGAAATCACAGCAAAGGTCTTGTGGGCTCCCTTATTACCTCTAGCCAAGGAAAGGAATCATCTCCTGTCTATCATTTTCATGCACTTTTTTTCACAGGGGGTTCATCAAGCACACAGACAGGAAATACAAATATCAAAACCTGAACATAAGGATCTGTTTGAAAATCTTTTCGAATTAATGCGGCTAAGACATGTTTCTAAATGTCTATGCTAAGTGAAGGTCTGTGACATCACTACATTGCAAATGAAACAGGACTTTAAAAGGTTAAAATTGGGCCAAAACCATAATATGCCAGTTTCTATCTGGAGCAGGATTAGGTTGACCTTCAGAGGCTCAGGTCTGAGATAAAAGTTTGGGCCTGTCAGCATAAGTGTCCCATGAACAACTGAGCCAATACTCAGCTCCAACAGCAGAAAGATTGTAAGTTCATTTGGAGGCAGTCTGGTCTTGCAAGAGCTCTGCTGTTTTGGACAACATCCAAAAAACAAGCAAAAGAGGCCCCTGGATGATATTTTTTTTAAAAATCATCATTGTTGTTATTATTATTATTATTATTATTGATAATAATAATAATAATAATATTATTATTAAAATCCCACTGTGAGTTCTAAATAAATTCAAATCTGGGCAGACATGCTGAAACAAAACCACTCTTCATTTCAGGAGTAGGAAAGATATGAAACTCCAGTTTGGCCCCATCACTACTTTAGTGATATCTTCTAAAAATTAATTAAGAGGTATAGCAACCTCTTACCTCCTCCCAGCAAACAAAAATCCTGCTTGGATTATTTTGAGTTGCTGAAAAGTTCAAAGCCTTTGTTAACAATTAACAGGGTTCAGTTACAAGAACTCAACGCTATTTTGCCATCACATCTAAGACTGCTGAGCTGCTGGAGCACAGAATCTTCCATGTTCATCCTTATTCTCCTCCACTGCACCACCCTGCATAAAGGAGCCACTCCTGGGATAAAGCTTCTGCTTCTGTCAGGGCATCAGAGTGTTCTTGAAAAATCAGTGTTCCCTGACCATCTGAATTTCCTTTCACATAATTGTCAAGACTACTCTCTTCGAGTTATTTTGACTTTTAGTCACTCTTCTGGTCATTTTCAAGAATTTGTACTAATGAGAGACTGAGAATGTGGTATATTATCTCCCCTCTTACTTTGCATCACTTTTGGAAGGGAAAAAAGGTTTTTCTGGCTTGAGGCTGCAGAGCGGATGAAAAAATTCTGGAGCTGAGTAGATGTTGCAATTTTATTTCCCATCTCAGTGACAAGGTAGGATACATATATGCTCCTGCACCACCTTCCTGAACAGAGTCTCATGTATTATTCTGCGAGAAGGTTGCCTAACTTCCAAACTTTTATGTATTAGCCACTGCTCAGTTGTAGGGAGGTGAGGGGTCACTGAAACCTCAAGCAATAATTGATACCTACCCCCTTTTGTTTCTGTTTTTATATGGCAGAGTTACATCCACTGGCCTGAGAACCAAAACTTCCTAATGAAGAGGACTGGAGGGAAAATTTTCTCTGTGCTCTGTGCTCAAGTGCACAGATCAGTCCTTCAGGGAGGTGACACCTCCCAGGCCTGGTGTAACAGGAACTCAGAGAGGGAAGGCAAGTCTGGGTGCTCCTCTTCTTCCCCCAGTTCCCTCTGCCTTGGAGATTAACTTCACCACCGGCCCTATGGCACCTCCTGAAGTCACAGCAAAGCCAGTCGTGGTTGCATCCACTCCCTGCTCATGATCTCTCACTTCTGCTCATCCAGAGGAGCAAAACCACGTGACTTACAGAACTTGAAGTAAAAGAACTGAGTTCCCAACTTCTTCAAGCTGTCGGTGCATTAGCAGCCTCCTCCTGGCTGAAAAGTGAGCCGCTGAAGAAACACAGAGCTCCTGTTCCCCCCTCTGTGCTGTTATTCCCACATTTGCGTGTCTATTACTGCCTCAGTAGCTCTTCCCTCTTTGCACAGATGGAAATGAGGTGGCCCAACCCATGGGATGCTAATCAGCCTTTCTATTCAGCCATTGACTCTGTGAACTCTGCAGATCCCTGTGGCTCAAAGGCATGACTGCATATCAGACAGACATCCCTGATCCAGCCTGCTCAGAGGTGGCCATGTCACTGTGGCTCTCTATTAGTGGGTTAGTGGTATTTGGCCAAAAAACTCTGCAGCTCCCAGTGAACCTCTTCCTGAATCTCAGTTCCTCTGTCACCACACCCAAGAAAGGCAACTTAAAGCCAGTGCAGGTGTGGCAATGCCTGCCAAGCTCCTGACTGCAGTGCCGAGCGTTGCCAGTGCCCATCTGCTCTGACAGACACACAGCTTTAAAATTCATGAGATCTTAACATGACTGAACAGCCTCTTAAGGGCTTTTGACTAAACAGAAGATTCAGACAGTGAGGAAAGAGGAAATTCCTTAATTCTGAGGTATTTCAAATCTGGAAGAAACTTCTGGTTTGCTTTAAGGTCAAGGCTGTCCCATTTTAACAGCCAAACAAGTTCCTGATCCTGTGTGTTACAAAGAGGGGATATTTCACTCAGCCTTGGCTTATCTTGCTCTGCCTTCCTCATAACCATCAGCAGCAGTACTACGGCTGAATGTTGTTTCAGCAGGAGCTGTGGGAGGCAAGTGTAAGAGCTGGAGTGATCAGGAATAGAGGGAGTGGGCAAGGGAGGAAAAGAAAGAGGAGGAGGGAGGAGGGGGATAAACACACGGATAATGGGAATCTGGAGAGCAAGAAGTATAAATGGAGGAGTGAGACGTAGCTGTGAGTGAGAAACCCAACTGGAGAGCTGCCATCTGCTTGAGGGCCACCAAACCTTGGAGACTTCCATTCTCTGAACCAGTGGCAAACACCAACCGCCTGATTTAATTAACTTTTCTGTCATTAGCATGCATCAGCAAGGGACAAGGAACACGCTCTCCGTCGTGTGATAGATTCCTATTGTGTCCCTGGTATGCACAACCATAAAGCTGTTGGCTCCCTCAGAGGTAGGACACAAAACTCCCATCATACCCACAGGGTTTTGAAAAGTGGGAAAGACAAAACCTATTTTTTATTTCCTTCTTGCTTTCTATTTATTTGCTTTTCATTCTTTCCCAGGCACTTTCTTCCCTCTAGGTCAGCCAGTTTAAATTGGAGCCTGTAGCAAGAGATCCATTTCTCACCAAACAAACTTCTCTACAGGAAAGCTCATGTCTTTAAATATATTTTTGAGCAAATTTTCCCTCTCGTCCCCCTGTCTGAATTTGGTTGTTTTATTTGTCAGCTGATAATATGGGCAAAATTGTGCCTCTCCCCTACAGGGGAAAGTCAGTAAAAGAGCTTCTCAGAAGGGACTGGAACAGCTTGGGAATATATCTACCTTGGCAGGAAAGTTCCAATTCCTCCACTTCTTGAGGTTTAATAAATTCCTGCTCTCTTCAGTAATAATAAAATAAAATCAGTCTCCTGGGGAAGAATTCACTCCAACAGACTGTACTATTTCAGTCATTCTGAGCTTTCATTGGTGGGAGATATAAAAAAAAATGGGATGATAAACTCTTCCCAAAAAAAGATAAAAATAAACCCGTCCTAAAAATGGGCTTCATCCTTCTCCCCAGTCCTTGTATGGACTTTCTGTAATGGATGCTCAGCATGTGGATGGGAAGCAGTGCTCGGTTAAGAGCACCGAGTGTCCTCAAGGCTCTCCAAGTACAAAAGGTAGAGATTTTAAGTGAATACAGTATTTCAGGATTACAGAAGGTATACATCGGATTTATACCTCCCATGCATCCTTCATGGTACTTTTAAAAACAGCTTGTGGTGCCACTGCCACGTCTATTTCACACACATTGCTGTAGGAAATCCCGGATCATGTCTCTGCTCTTCCCACATCCCACCGCCCAGGTGAATTTGGGAAGGAAACAGAAGGAGGGTGTTACACTCTGCACAGACCAAGGATGATTTTGTGTCTAAAAGCTCACGTTGTTCCCAACTGCACTAGTGAAAAACCTCCATTAGCTGGAAAAAATCCACAGGTTTTTATCACAGAAGCCCTGGCATTTTGTAAAGGTCTCCACACTCACAGTGTTGCTGAAGCATTTTATGGAATAGGCAATTATTGTTGCTGGGCAAGAAACTGATTCTCTTCATTCACTGACAAACTATGATGAGTTAATCTGAAACAGAAACACAGAGTAACTATTTTGAGACAAAAAAACCCAAAAAGGCAGGAAAAAAGTTCAGTTCAGAACAAATGAAATGTTACAGTCAACCTGACATGAAATGCTACGTTTTAGGGATAGCATTTCACAAAGACATTTCAAAATCCAGTTGAAAGAACTGTGGTGCAATTTTCCTGGAAAATAAATTTTACTTAAATATATTAGTAAGGTTTAGGTAAATATATCAGTAACTCCTTGTGTTTAGGCGAATATATCAGTAACTCCTTATGTTTAAACAGGGAAAACATGCAAAAAGGGCCCCTTTTCACAAGCTGAGGGCACGGGCAATGCACCTCCTGTTTGGCTGCAGGATCTTGTACAACCCCACTCCCACCAGGCACAAGGGAGATGAGCCACCACCAGGACTTTACAAATATATCTTTGGAGCTACACTAAATATGAACCTAAGCTGGAAAACTGGAAGCATCGCCTCAGAAACTAAGAGGAGGATTAAGATGTTTACAACCCAGACAATTTCCCCACTCCTAAATTTCAGTATATGAATTTATGTGAATCAAAATTTGAATTCAACAGTCAAAGGTTAAAAGAACTGAAGGATATTGAAGAGAACTACTTAATGTCAGTTTGGCCATTAAACTTCCTAAATATTGCATATTTGTGTATAAACGACTGGTATGTTTAAAAATAATGTGCTAAGAAGGAGTACAGCTGCCTCAGTGGGTGAAGTCAATATTATGAGTATGTTAGTAATGAAAGACTGAAGCTAATGTTCTTAACAATTGTTTCAAACCCAGGCAAAATCCTAAAATAATAAAGGAAGCACAGATCTCCATCATAAACACATTTATTATTTCCACATGGTGTTTGTGTGTGTTTGTACAGTATATGCAACCAAGCTCGCCTTCACAAATTGGAAATGTTTTGCATTCCATAGACACAATGATTGCTCACATAAGAGCCCTCACGGTTTGTTTTCTGACACACTGGAGAATGCAGGAACCTTGAGAAATTCAGTGTGATCTGTTTAACAGTCCTTCCTTGGAGCTGGGTGACTGGCACAGGATGTTTGTGCAAATGTCCAAAAGCCCACTGAGGGCTGTGGGGCCAGGCCCCTGCAAAAGCACATGGACATCCCTGTTCCCATCCATGGCTACCAACATTTCCAGGAGGGCTCTTGGGAACACTGGAACAGCTGAGAGTTTCGGCTGAACAGAAAACAGGGTGACCAAAGTGTAAAAGCTGCTGGTACCGATCCACGTGATCCAAGAAGGTTGCTTAAGCCCAGAAGTTGACTTCTAATGCCTAGTGGAAGAACTCACATCCAGGTTTTATCTGCTTTTAGACAATGACACCTCATTGGTTTTACTTCGACTTGAGCTCCCTAAAACTCATGAACAATCCGGACAACACTACAAGGAAAAAGTACGGATCAACCCACACCATTAACACGGGATAACGAATGGCTCACTGGTGAACAGTGTTGCTTTTGGTGATGAAAAGACCTAGCTTTTGTTTATAATGAGGTGTCCATGATGGTTAAGGGATGTAAAGTAGAACTTGCTCTACTTTCATGCTCATGTGTATTGTAGCCCCTTGTACTCCTGGACCTACCTTAGCTCCATGGCCCCACACTCCTGGATTTGCCCTGGAATAACAGCAGTAATCTACTCAGCCAAATGCTCTGGGATCAGCTGCCACTGGAGAAGGGCTATGTAAGAGCAACAAATGTTTTTAAAGTAGATATTTAACCTCAGTCTCAGAACCAGCAAAGATCTGTGTGTTGGCATCCCTTCAGACCCTGAAGACCGAATGTACCATCATGACACTCTTTTAACTTCTGGAGCCAAATAAAATATTTTTTTGGCTATTCAATTTAGCCTAACAAATTCCTAAACTCTTAACAGTTCTAAATATTTTCTGAAACAGTATTTTCTATGAGTGTGTGCAGAGTTTTGAATGCAAAGTAACCAATCACCTTTTTGAATGTGTAAACAAGCAAAGCAGCCTTGGAGGATTCTCCTGTAACTCTTTTCTCCACCTGCCTCTGCATCCTTTCTCCTTTATTACATGAATATCCCTCTAGGGCAGAACTTTGCAAATGCCGGTTACTCTTGAGGAAGGAAAGTTTTAATGGATCAGGAAATGAACCATTTAACTCCAAGGTCTAGCATATAATTTCTTTCAAACACTTAGCCTTCTATTTTAATCATTTGGTTGGTTTTTTCAAACAACTAATCTTACTAATTATTTTCATTTTTGTTATTTTTTCTCCTACCAGTCACAGTACTCAAACACTTACTTAAATTTAAGACTAAGTAGTAAGGTATTTTAGATTTTTGTCTGGCTTCAAATATTGTTTTAACCATTTCATCACTGCTCTTGCTCTGCACCTGCTGATCTACCCACAAATCACAACACTGGAACCAGTGGGAACCTAGGACATATGACTGATATGCTTAAAGCACCACAGCAGACACTAGCACCTTTTTTAGTGGGATTTGTCCAAATACTGCCTTGCAAGAGTAAAATAAAATATTTCCAGTAACACAGCCATAAGATGCATGCTTTGAAATCACAAGCAAGGGCATCACTCCAGGGCTGCTGACCATGGTCACACGAATCTCTCAGAGCACTCAGGGAGCAATAATGTAGAGCCTCCATCAAAGTCTCTGTGAACACCTTCCTATGTGACCCTGGAAAACTCTGTTAATATTTCATTTTTTCCAAAAGGATTCAAGTGGAAAATTCATAGAAAACAAGACCTTTGATGACTATTAAAATGCACCCTCTGTCTCAGCAATCCCCTGACCCGGCAGCTGGAAGATGATACAAGGGTCTATCACAGAAGATTAAAACATTTTCCCAAAGAGTCTTTCCAGCATAACACAGGGGAGGTTTCACTTCCTGCTGGAAAGCTGTTTATTGTTTAGCCACATCGGACTTTGAAGGTAAAGAAACCTGATTTTCATTTGACATTAATCAGCACAACTGTGGCATCAGAAGGGCCCAGTCAGACCAATGGTGGTAGTGGTCTGACCCCGAGGATGCAGACCTTAAACTTCAAAACAGTGGTTGATCTGTACTTGTGTCGTTCAGACCTGATGACCACATTCCTTTAAGATCTTCCTACGCTGACCCTGTTGCTTAAAATTAATAACTGCAGCTTAAAGCAGCCAAGTCAGCCCAGTAGAGAGCTCTCAGTTCTGACACTTTTATCTCCAAAAGTATCTTAATCCAAAGCCAGTCACTGAAATCGAGAGATGTGCCTTCACTAGAAGCAGCAAGCTTTTCCCAAGCAGCAAGGGTTTAACCTAGTCTTACTGAAACCTCCAGGAATTTTCCCATGGATTTCACAGGATGGTTAGTGTTGGAAAGGACCTCTGGAGACCACCTAGTCCAACCCCCCTGAGAACTCAGGGTGACCTAGAGCAGGTGACACTGGAATGTGTCCAGGTGGGTTTTGGGATCATCTCTATTTGAAAAGGGACAAGCCAAATATTTGAGTTGTGGCACAAGATAGGATGCAATTTAGACACTGGATGTCCAGGGATATGCATGGAAGCTGCTTGCATGTTGCACAGAGCAAAATCTAGCCTAGAATTGTTCCCACTTTGCATTAGGAGCTGATAGGAATCTTTGCTGTCACTGCAGGTGCCCATGCAATAGATCTCTGGCCATCAGAAGTGGGTGCCGGGGATGAAATTTGTGAGTATCACGGGCTTGCTTCAAAATGCTTTTTAAAAATACAATTGTAAAGCAAGTTCTGTTTCCCTAAGACATATTAGTGAGAAAGGCTGGTGGATATTAACACTGTACTGCCAGGGCAGTGGCAGCTTGTAAAGTATAAAACTAGACAGATTTCCTTGGAAAAAGTTCCCCTTTCTTGGAACAAAGTCCTCTTGGTACACTGGTATACCCTGAGACTGAGCAAACAGAGAAAGAAATTCCCTTTTGCATTGGCCAAGATTTTGAGGAAAATAGAAGGATGCTGATGCTCAAGGAGAGAAGGTGTACACTTGGATAAGTACAGGTACAGTTGTGTGTAAGAGTTGTCCTCAGAGACAAAGATTACATCATAGTCTTCCACATTTGCAATTAACTAGAGCAGATTCCTGCCTCGAGATTTATTTAGCAGAAGTTGCCACTCAAGATAATTTGTGCACTGGGTAAGTGCACGCAAGAATTACAAACAGTGAGCAAAGCAGCACTGAAGAGGCCAAAGTGCAGCCCTGGCTGGTTTGGCAGGTCCATCTCTTGGAAATGTGTACTTGCACTGCTGGATAAAGGAGCAGGGCTTGGGAGAATTGCTACAGTGTGTTGTGAGGTACAAATACGTGTGAGGTTTCACCAGACTGACCTGAATATCCTGGGCAATAGGTGTGGTGTGCACATGTATGACTGAGGGAGTAGGAGCACCTGAAGGGACAAGGAGGCTGTAAAATACAAGTATTGAGGTGCTGAGTTAACGCTGGATGATTGGATTTCATTACCAAGAGCTGGAGTGCTTGGACATTGCTGCCCATAAGGGAGTATTTGTATAAGAGAGCACACTACATCTCCCCATTTATGCATTTTTGGCACAGTAGGTGCATTATTATCTCCTGTACCAATGGAATGAAGTTCAGAAGAAAGTTAAGATTCACACCTAGCCCAGTCATACCATGGATGCACCCTCCACATCTTCTTTTATTCTTTGCCACCTATGATTTGACTCTGCTGGTGTGAAATACAGTGCAGTGCTGGAGGGGCAAACAAAGGACAAAACAGAGCCTGCATTTCAAACGGAGAGAGATATTTTGGCTGCCACCTGACATAACAACTTGCAGCTAACAGCAGCTCAGACACGAGGATCAGCGCTGGCAGGGCTGCTCAGCAGCTTTGCATCACTTGGTAAGGCTGCAGTGCTCAAATGATCACCCAATTAGTGCCCCAGTGACAATGGGGCACCAGCCACAAATCCCACAGCCCATGGCCAGAAGCCTCAGGCAGAGGACAATGAATGTGCCTGCTCAGTTCCAGCACAAAAGAAATATGAACTATTTCTGACCTCTCCTCTCCCGTACTCCTGGCCCGTGAACAGCCAGACAACTTCTGCTGATAATAGTTTATTTTTCACTGGGCAGAGACTCTGCTTCCTGGGCAGCTCGGTGCCATACACAGTGCTAGGTAAAAACAAAAAATACAAAACTTAGTCCCTGCCACAGGATGCTGCTCCTGTGGCAATCTGGATATGATTACTTGACGCTTTAAAACTCATCACCATCATGCAGGGCATTTTTTTCCTCTGAAAGGTGACTCCCTCTGGACGACACGTGAAGAACTGAGGAGTCAAAGCACCAGGCAAAGATTTAGCACTCTCTGTGGTTTATTATCAGTGAGTAACAGCAGTATCGTGCATTTACAGATGAGTAAACCTAACACAGAGCCAGGGTTGACACACACCACCAGGGACTTGCAGGGCTCGTGACGCACCTGATTCATCTCTAATGGCAGAGAAGCAGAACAGGGGAGGTGCTGCTTTCCCTTTTTCCTTACTTGCATTTAAATATTAGATGGGAAAGGATGACCAAATCCTTTTTTTAAACAAGAACTAGCAACAGTGCTGAAGTAATGGTCTGGGCCAGAACTGAGCCATACAGAGACCTACAGAAACTCTTTGCTATCTTTACTGCACCCATGAAGCTTGCCAAAACCCTTATTAAAATTCCTTTCTTTGCAATATTCCCAAAATATCAGCATATTCATACTTATTTTAAGCAAGCACAGAAACCTGATTCCATCAGTAAAATTGTAGAGTTTGTGAGTGTGGGTCAGAGGGAAGTTTGTTCTCACACAGGAGCAGACTCTCACATGAAATTTTGGAGTACAAATGCAGACAAAGAAGGCAGAAGACACAGAACAGCTGAAGTGGGCTCAAGTCAGTGCTCTGGACTTTGGGAGCTCTCCTCAACAGTGAGGGCTACACAGCCTGAACTAAGCCAGGGATACTTTTGTGATTATAGTGGTAAAGTAGCTGAGACCTCAGCCGGTTTAAAGCTTCCGTCCTTCAAGCTTTACATTCATAAAATTTTAAGGACTGAAACGCTGAACTGGAATTCATCATGGCTGCTTTACAAGCATAACATCCAAAAAGCTTCGCAGAGCCAGGGTCCTCTCACTCCCACTGCCCTGTGGAGCTGCTGAGCTCCAGAGGCTTCCTGGGCTCCTTGGCTGGACTACACAGCTCTTGCTGCCCACTGTGGCTGCCAGGCTCCAAAGGGCTCCCCTGTCTTGCTGGCATAACAAGAGCACCATTCCCTTCTGAAAATCCAGGGTAACAACTTCCAACAATGAAATTCTCTCCCAAATAGCCGTCCTGATGCCTGCATTTCCAGGTTACTATTGTGTTAAAATTACTGCAGAGCTCATTTCACGTAAACGGGGTCTCACTCTTTCCACAGCAGCAGCAGCAGCAGCACTTGAAATTTAGTCCAAAGTGGTTAAAAGTGATAACATCTTTGTGGTTTGGGGTGGAAAAAAGTCAGTTACTGTGTGTTTATGCACATCTATTTCTGTGTGAATGCTGAAGTTCCCACTGAATTTCCTGAATGAAAAGGATGCCAAAGACTCAGGAAACACTACCTTTTTTTTGTGTAAGAAAACTGTAATTTGAAAAGTGTAGATGAGATTTTAGAGGCAAAAAATCCAGAATTTTTTTTCCCTAACAGTTAATCAGCTTCAGAGGGAAATCTTACTGCTTTGAAAAAACAAGACAGGACAAAGGTGAGTTTGGTTTGAAGGGTTTGTGGATGTAACTCAGGACACACGCCTCCATCCTAGATTTTCTGAGGTGTCTGTGGGAGATGAATGTGCAATGCTGACTGCCAGCCTCCTGTCTTAATTTGATTAAGCAGAGTGCTCACAAAGTGCAAACCGGAGCCTATTATTCAGTTCATTCAGCTCACACCTGGTTCTTAGTGAGATGTTACACCGCTTTAACACAATGAACTATGGTTTTATTGCTCTCCTCTATTTCCTCCTCCCTCCAGCTTGAAAAGCTACACTTCAATCAATGGCTGATGGCAGCGTGGGAGTAATAACCTTCATTTAGAGCAGCAAGGAGGGACATCTGGACAGGCCAGGGAAAGAGGCAGGGAGTAAAGCCATCAGGATGTGCACATTACATCGCTATCATAAGAGCGCTTGGTTTCAGGACAGCTTTTTAGTGTGGAAACACCCAAAATGCTCCTGCCCTCGGCTCGGAGTTTTTCCTCTGAAGGACACAGAAAGGCCAAGAGAACTGGGACTGACAGCAAACCAGGGGTAAGTAGTGTGTTCATAAGTGCAGAAAAAACCAAATCCAAAGTGTGTTGTAGATGTTCAGGCCAATCCCTAAGGAAGGTGAAGGAGAAAGAAGAAAATCCAGTGTCAAGTGCAAGGAGTGTGACCTCAGGGTAAGGTGGCACCAGGTGCTGTGGTCAGTTCTGCCTTCGGGACAAACCAGTGAAATTTTTGGTGCTCTGCCTTTCTCTCCCACCAACACACTGATAACAGCAAACCTTGTTCAAAATTCTTTCTCCCTATTGTTTGTCTGCCTTGAAATCTGCCAGGTTTTTAGGGGACAAGGACCATTTGTATGTCACCTATTACTACCTGGAGCTTTTAGGGCCAGCTGTAGAGGAATTAATAATTGGTAGAGGAAGGGTACTGAAGGATATATCCTCCTCATACTGATGTCCCATGGAGAACCCCAGCACACTCTCATCTCTCTCAGCATGTCAGCAATGAGGATAGAGACTATACCTGCTAAAGCATTGCCTTTCTTTTGCACTTTCTAAAAAAACCTATAAATCCCCGAAGAATTCATGACATTGATATGAACAGGCACTTAAACCTTTCTTGAACTGGGAAGTTGGTTTCATGTCAGGAACAAGTGTGAGTTTTACTTGGGGCTCTGTTCAGCTTTCTGTGGTGGTGGCTTAATGCCAAAAACCTTTTCACATGGAAGGTGCTATAATTCCAGCCACTGGACAAACCCATCACTTTTATTTGCTAAATTACTTCTGAAGGGAAATTCCATTTTCATGGAGAAACTTAAGCATTTCCACAGCAAAGCTGACATTTCCTGGCAGAAATATATTTTTCCCTGACCATGCTTGCTGTTCATCTAAAAGCAGAAAAATAAATTCATTTCTTTACAAGAATTAGAGAAGAAATAAAGAGGATAGAAGCTTACTTTTGTTTTCCGTTAACTGAAGTGAAAATTTAAATTATTTTGCACAGTTCTACGTTATAAAGGAACTTTTTATGATCCAGAAAATTCTCAGCTTTTTGTTGCTGCTACAAATCAGGTTTTTAACCCACAAAAACCCGAGCATCCCCTTGCTTAAATACCTACACCTTTGGGCACTTGGATGCCTTCTCCAACATGTCAGAAATCAATGATCTGGTTATCCTCTAATTTATTAAACCTCATGTCTCGGATTCTGAAAATGTTTGGGAGCTGCTGTAATGCGTTTTGCACTGGCGGAGCGATTTGTGCCAGTCCGTTTTGCCCGACTCAGCCGAGGCATCTTGGCATCCCGAATCCATGTGCGCCGCGCGGAATCCAGTTTAATTAATGTCCAATGGACCGTGCCTGGGCGGAGCCGACAGCTGGCGGCTTATCTTGTGTGACCTTGGGTGACAGACACAATCTGGGATCACGCTAATGTGTGTCTTTTGTCAGTTGATACCGGGGCAGCCAAAAAGTCAGGGCTGCAGCAACCAAATGATTAGTACATATCCACGGGGATAAAGATGGGAGGGGAGATATGTCTGCCATGAACATGTCTCGGTGCCTTGTGATCCACACACGGGCTCATGCCAGATGCAAGGCAATAACTTTTCATTCTGCAAAGTATCTTGCACTGCTTTCAGCAGAAGAATTAGTTGTCACAAAGAGGGGATGTCGGCTGGGGCGAAAAGGTCGGGAATCAGGAATAGCACAGGATTTTGAGGAGCTGAGGGGTCTGCTCACCAGTTTAGGGTGCTGTCACAGCTGACAGATGTGGGTACACTTTTCATGAAAGAGATGCCAGCAAGGCAGGTGGGGCCCTGGGAGGAGCTCAGGTATTGTACGGAGCTAGTGCCTGGTTTTGGAGCCCCTCCGAACATCCCCCTGCCAATATTTCTGGTCAAAACTCACAGAGACACAGAGTCAAACTGAGGGAGAAAAGGCTCTGAGCACAGGAAAGACTTGTAAAGCCAAGAAGTAATGAGAGAAGCGAGAGAGGACCTTTGGGATCGGCTCCTGATTGCTCACGTTTGTGTGCAGTGAATTGCAAGAGGTTCATAAAAACAGATTAACTTGTTGTTCAGAAATTCTAATAAAGAAAACCTATAAGCATTAGAAAATCATTCTAGTTGGATGGACATGGAGAAATTATGGGGGAATCATCTTCCCAAAGGACAGGGAGAATTTGCTAAACATCATTTTTCCTGGTCCAAATACAAAACCCAAGTTGGCCACAAACACTAGGAGACTAGAAATGGAAAACTGAGGTCAGTGGGTCACCAATCATCTTTTCACGGATGAAGATATAAAGTTTCACTCTACTTTCCCTGTGTGAGTACAGCCGACTGAAGATGGAGAAGCCTTAAGAAATACTAAGAGGCATTTCTAGTAATGACTATTAGAAACAGAGAAATAGTCAAAAATATTCTCTTAAATATGTTCACAGCTTACTCTTTTCACTTCTAAACATCTTGTAAAGCTGTTGCTGATGTTCCTCTGGCAGCTGGAAGAGAGGCCAATGGGAAAAATAGTGAAAAATCTCACTTAACATAATAGCCAGTGATTGCTGACACCTTAATTTCTCTGGGTTGGAGAATTTTTCTCCCCTAACTTTTTAAGTGGGATCATGCTGGAAGCCTTCCATGGCTGATGTGGAGCAGCAGTCACAGGAGGGCCCTGCTGAAGGCTCTGGTCCTGGTTCCTATCTGCTGCTAATATCCCAACAAATAACAATAAAACAAACAACCCATTACTCAAGAAGAAATCTGGGATTGGCTTGCCAAAAATTTTCTTTGTGCAAATTATTTTCAAGTTCCTGTTTTTCTCTTCATGTAGTCATATTCTGGGTTAATACCTCATTGCTCACAGTTGCTGCAAGCTTTATAACATGGGAAAGTGTAGCATGATCATTTTTTAATGGATATAAGTTAATAAAAGTCGGTTAGAAAACCTTAGAAGCATTTCCAGCAGGAGATGAAATTCACTCTATTTCAAAACATTTCATGTTAATGAAATTTTGTTCCATAGTATGAATTGCAGGGGGTTCTGATAATGTTAAAATATCTTAATTTTCATGCTGTGACATGGAATATCTTCGGTTAATCTGGGAAAAAACCCCATAAACCTTATTTAACATACATATAAATACATATGTATGTATGAAAAGACATAGTAACAATAAAGAACACAGTGTAGGCAGCTCTTTGGGCTCCTTAAGCATGCCCTTTAATGTTCAAAAACAGGAAGAAAACCACCACTTTCATTTCTTCAATCATAGTGCTATGCCACTCATATATTGACCCTTTATCAAAAAAGAGAGCTTGAAATCTACAGCCGAAGCCAACCTCAAATCACTGTGTATGCTCAAACAAGGAGACAAACCTTCCAAAATCTTCCAAAAAACCTTGACCAGGAATTGTCAAACTTGTCAACTTTGAGCACAGCGTTCTGACAACACCACCGAGCCTGGCTCTGAGGAAGCAGCAACCTTCCCTTGCTGCTGAGCTATCATATCACCTGAAAACTGGCTTGAAATGAGTCTTTATCATGTCCTCACCTCTCCTTCTCAGATTAGGGCAAAGAAAATTATTGAAAAGTTACAGACAGGGGGTTTTCTCGTTGTTCTTGTTTTTCTTCAGTCTGGTACAATTTGTTCAAAGTTGATTTCCCACTTTTTCACCAGGACTCCTCTGTCTGACCCAACTCTTCAGTCTGAAATTGCACTCAGGACAAGACTGGCTCAAGAGCCTTAATAATATTATAGCTCAGTTTTGCTGGAAAATTACAGTGCACAGCTCTTTTCCATTTCCCCTGCTTATCAGTTGAGCCCCTAACACTTGCATTAAGTGGGACATTAACTCTGTTCCCATCTGGCCACAGATGTCTGCATCATCTCTCCAGACTTACACATCTCCTATCTTATCACTGCATCCTTTTGATCAAGCAGTATCTTTGAGCAGATCTGTTCTCCCTTTCACAGTCAGTATAACCTGACTAATTCCCCCTTCCTGGTCTCATACAGGAACTGAGAGATGCACTCTGGTAGGTGATTTGGGAAAACTGGATGTCAGGCTCAGAAATCCTTTTTGCTGATGTTTTTTGGGTTTTTTTGGCCATGTTTGTCACAAATAACTGGTGAAATATAGCAGCTCGGAAGGTAAACTCGACACCTCCTAATCTCCTCCTCCCAGGATATGTTAGAAAAAGTGAGATTTCACATTCAGCAACAGCTGTAGTGTAAGAAAGGCCACTGCTTCAGGAAGAAAATCTGTCAGCTCTGTTAGGTGCCACATCCAGGAAGGTACTTAAGTCACTCCTGTTCCTCAATAACAGAAATAACTCCTCTGACTTCAGTGGGACAGCTCAAGTGCTCCAAGCAAGGCACACACATCTTTCCAAACTGAGGCCACATCCAGCACTCTTATCTGTGTGCTCACACGGAGCCTCTCTGCAGGACAGCTGGAATCCATGGCCAGAGTCTCAGGCTGAGAAAAAAAATGCTTCATTTTCAGGGCTAAAAAGAAGCACTTGGCCTTCAAGCTACTCATGGTGAAACGATAAACAAGCAAAGGTCAGATTTCAGACTGCCAAACTATTATCAGACCCCCCTCCACAGCAACTCTTCAGGAAAACGCATAATTGCAGAACTAATGAGTCATCTGTACACTGCACAATTAGCACAACTGCCCATGTAATCACAGTAATTGCACAGAACAAAGCGTGGATGGGAGTACCCGCAGCACCGTGGCCCAGAAATCGGGGCCAATCAGTTACAGATGAACACACAGAGAAATACTCACACGGATTTCAGATGAGTGACTTGGGTAAATGTGTGTGCAAACCCATCAGCCACACTCTCACCCACACTGGATGTAGCCAGCAAAAGGAGGGAGGGCAACATGAAATATGTAGAAGGGAAGAATGGAAGATGAGGATGTGATGGAGAGGAGTTAAGGAAGGAATGGGAAGGGCACAGCAAAAGAAAACTGAGGAATACACACTTGTGTATGAAATGACACAGCAACAGCAAAGAACTTGGTGAAGGTAGCAGGCTGAGCTCCCTCAGCTGGCCTATTTCTCCTTCCAAAAGAAGGGGAAGAAAAGAAACATGAGAGAGAAAATAAAGAAAAGACAATTACAAACAATAGAGCATGGAGGTAGAGTGAGTCAGGAGAGGCAGAAGAGCAGATAAAGCAGTAGGACTGGAGGAGAGGGCACTCTAAGCTTTGATGGCATATTATTTCATTTAACATATTTAAGCTCCTTTATTGCTGTATGGCTTTGGCAGACATCCTAAATCTCTGCAAGTGTGAGAAAAAGACACATGGCAGCTATTTGGAACTCCTGGGGATTTCACTGTTGCTGGTTACTTAGTGAGTTTTGTAATTAAAGGCAATTTAGACAAGGTAGAAAGAGAACCTACCGTTCACCCAAAGCCACAGCCCCTCCCAGAGTAAACCTCCAACTCCACAGGAAAACTGATCTTTAATTATTACTGGAGCCAGAGATTCAAAGACCAGGAGGGAACTCTCAGGATTTTTGTTTTCACAATCAAAGCCACGGAGTTCACCTGGACCCCCCCGTGGCCTCCAATGCACTGCAGGCAAGCTAAAGGAGATGTTTTAAAGAGATGTTGAAACCCTGATTTAGGGAATTCACGTGATGGTAACTTGGCAGCAAGTTAGAACAGCGGCAAGACATGCACAAAACCCTCAGCCTCTTCCCTGGGACACCAGGTAGACTCCTTGGCAGAGAATCCCTTCTACCCCAAGATGCTCAGCGTGCGGGCGAGAACAGCATTTGCACACTGAAACTACGGGGTTTTAGGTCAGGGAGATGTTTCCAGGCACAGCTAAAAAACCTTCTCCAGCTGCAATCCTGGCGAGTTAAACCGACCTTCCTTTAACCTCAGCCACAATGTTGGTTCATTTACTGTATGGGAAAGAAATCAACCCAAGCTCCCTGGATTCAGTAGATTTGTTTCAATATTTTTTATACCGTTCCACGGTATGTGCCATTGGGCTGCTAATATGGCCCACACTGGGAGCCAGTGTGAATAAAGGATTTAATTACAGTTGAGATGTCCCTGGTATAGCTTACTGTTGTCCTGTAAATCCTTCTTCTTCACTTATCTCCAGCACAAAGAGGCATCTTTTCCCCGGTCAGAGGGGGAGGCAGGGGAATGTGGTGTGCGCAGTGCAAGGATCCCTTTGTTGGCCGGGCTTTGTGTGGGAATGCGCCCTCGATGAATGACAGCCAGGCCTGAAAATTAGCTTTAGCTTTTGAGAGCTCAGTTTTCCTTCTAAATTACTGCACTGCTGTAACCTCAGAAGCCAGGTATTTCCCTTGACAGGGAACGGGGCAATCCTTTGGGGCAGGACGCAGGGCTCTGAGTGCCAGGCATGACTCACAGGTAACGGGCTGATGTTTTACAGAGCTCTGAAAGGACACCACGACCATCAGGCAATTTTAACTTTGCTCTCAACCACAGACACTCTCAACGCTTTTGCCTCTACTGGCGCTGCAGTGTCAGGATTTATTATTTTCCTAAAATTTATTTCCCCACTAGATCCAGCTACTGTAAAGCTCTGGAGGTCTGTGTAAGACAGATGATAATGCTTTCATCAAATCTCAGCCAAAGAAAAAGCCTCCAGGGTAGAATCACGAATGCAATAAAGACGTTTTCGTGACTGCAGTATTTACATAATGTTATATCCAGTGTTATGCCCCAAGTTCCCGGTCAGGAGTGAAGCCATCTGCACAAGGACACGCTGAGACAGTCATTCCTTCAAACAGATCATGGGCTACACTGACAGGGCGAGGGGATGAAGAAAGGCAGTTTAATTGTCACGCTGCTACAGAGGGGAAACTGAGGCACCCGAGTCATGCAAGGGGGCTGTGGTGCAGCTGATAACTACATCAGACGTTGTAATTCATCTTTTTGCCTCAAATTCAGGCTCAGGGGGCCACACACACTCCGAAACTAGGTAATAGGTCTGTAAGTTATTCTCACATATTTCTGGTCATGTGATGGTTCCAGCTGGGGCAGAGTTAGACACAGCTCTTCCACGGTTTGGAATCAATTTTTAAAGGAAAAAATAACGTTAATGTTAAAAAGACCATTGTAAAAGACATCATCTTTGCTCCTGATTTTATTAATGCTTCCAAAGACCTGCTTCCCATTGGGATGAATCCTAAGCAAAGTGCCCCAAGATTGCTGTGACTGCAAACACTTAGGCGATAGATGAGCTTGGCAGGGAAGAGGTTTTCCAACTTCGTGTGAGCAAGCCTGGCTGTGTTAAAATCAAGAAGATTAGACATTAAGGAAGGAATTCCTTACTGTGAGGGTGGTGAGACCCCTGATGCAACCCCAGTGAAAGAAGGAGTGTGCAGAGGAAGAGAAGCAGTGCCTGAGAGAGTTCTGCTCAAGGAGGGCTGAGATGCAGTGAGAAAGTGTTCCTGGTTCAAGCAGGTCCTGGTCAGCAGCCTGGACACCCATGGGCAGCAGCTTGGGGAATTTCTTGCATTCATTTCCACCTCTCAAACACAAATGTACCCCGCTACCAAACTGCACTTCCAGAAGGCCCTGCAGGTTTACAGGCTCTCTGCCTTGCTACTAATGATTTCCTCATGCCTTTCAACTCCTGGGAAGTGTTTGGCTTTTGATGGAGAAAAGAAATGAGTTCTGCCCATTTTCAAAACGAAAAGTGTATCTCACAACAAAAGCAGTTTTATTTATTGATACATTTTAAAATGCTGCAAGCAAAACTAAAAGCAAAGCAAAGACTTCATCAGGAGAGAACGTTGTGCTCACCTTACAGCAATTTTTCGCAGTTTAATTGTAATGAGAAAACCTTCCTGTGCTTTGTAAAAACCTCAAAATGCATTCCTGTTTTCTGCTATTTTCAGCTCAGGTGATTTTCTGAGCTTGTTATTTTTCAATGTGCAAACCCCCAAAGGATCTACCTTGCAAATACTTGTTCAATCTGCTCTTGAATTCAAGTAAACTTTTTGTATTTACAGCATCCTTTGGCAAGGATTTCCCCAGACTGCTGCTCCCTCCAGCACGCCTGATTTCCAAGATGAGGAGCGCGAGTTTACTCAGTCCTTCCTTACGTGGAAACTGCTCCAAAACATTCCTCATGCTTTCTGCCTTTCTCCAAGCCTGTTTGCTCTGCTGTGCTCTTGTTGAGCGGAGTGCCCTGGACACCAGTGCTGGATTTCAGTGGAGCTGAACCAATGTTTTCTGGTTTGTGCTCCATTCCTTTTGTTTGGTTTGCTTTTCTGAGTGCAGCCAAGCACTGATGTGCTGATGGAAGTAGCTACGACAGCCCCAAGGGCTTGTTCCAGAGCAGCAATGCTCAGCTCAGAGCCCACATTTCATGTGCAGAACAAAACTGGGCCTGTGTCTCCTTGTGTGTACCACTGTATATTCATCCACGCTGAATTTCAGCTGCTGGTTTACTGCCCAGTCACAGGCTGCTGTAAGAACCTTCTCTGCTTCTCTACAGCCCTTCCTCTTCCTTATCAACATGATAACTTTATAACATCACCAGCCTTCGTCATCTCCAGCACAGACCCCTGCAGGACCTCACTACAGACCTCCTCTGTGACTTTACATCCATTTACACCAATCTACGGTTTCTTCTTTTTCAGACAATTACAGACCCATGTCAGCAGTGTCCCTTTACTGCTTTGTTTCTCTTAAAAACTACAGATGTGCAACATTAGTAAAATCAATCTGGGAATTCACGTGGAGTATATTATTTGGACCACTCATACCTACATTAACCTTTCCAAAAGATGCCTTAAAAGACCTCTAACTTCAAATGGAAACATTTGGTAGAATTAAAATACATTCAGACGCTTTTGAAAAGCCAGAGCTGAGTGTTTCTCAAATACTGCTGTCCTGTCTTATTGTAATTATCCAAGAACACACATTAACTAATTACCTTCTGTTTATAGCTGCATTACTCAACATTTAGCCTCACATTTTATGAGAACACCATTCCCTACAGCATCTTCTGCTAAAAACAAGCTCTTCCTGCATAAAAGGGAGAAACACTGGAGGAGCTTGGTGGATGTCAGTCATATCAGCCTTCCTTCCAGAGATATTTGGTAATCTGGCTTATTAGATGACAATCACAAAGGTTACAAGATCTCTAACACTGTTTCCCCTTGGCGCTGCATGGCTGATAAATTTACAGGTTCAGGTTGCATCTAGGAAGGAGCTTGAACTGCCAGAATTTTATTAGGAACGGGGCATAAAATACCTTCGCGTGTGAGAGTTGCTGGAAGCTCCATCAGGAAAGAAGAAATTTTAGTGGGCCTTTCCTGTCTTCCTGTGAAACACATTTTATGAAGTTCTCAAATAACTGTTGCTTATTCCTCCTGCCATGCTAACAAGCAGATGTTCTCAGTTTAACGATACACTCTGACTACACCAAATTGCTTAAGTGAGACACAGTGTCTGGGTTTGGCTTTCTGCCTGCAAGGTGCAGTCACCTCACACTGAAAGGCAGGCAGTGCTTCTTTTACCTTCCCCTCCTGTTTTTGCAGGCTGCTCCTAATTTGTTGGAGTTCTCGAGGCAACACGGTGAACCTGCACAATTACCCCGTGTCCTGGCCATGACCCCGCCTCCGACGTTACTGCTTTGAAGAGTCTTTTCTGGTTTCTGATGCAGCAGCTCCTTGTGCCAGGCAGTCCTGTAGGCTGGCAGAAACCACAGCAGAACCGGCCAGGAGCTGTTCTGGGTGTATGTGAACAACCTGCATGTTTAAGTACACACAGAGGTTGGTCCCGTTTCACACCTTCTTCACTGTGGGCTGGAGGAGAATTTGAAACTGCACATCACTGAAAACACAAAAATTGTGTCCATAAGGCCAGATAGGGAGATATCAATAACTTCCACACATTAAGGACACATTAAGGCAGAGAGAGGGAATGCCGGAGACCAAATTAATTAAGACATGAAAAACCTTAAAAAAAAAAACCCAAACCACTAAGGATGGAAGTACCTTTCCCCATTTGTGTGCTGCCACCTGTACTTGATTTGCCATTTGCCACATGGCAAACCAAATATGTAGAGAACAGGAAAGACTTAATATCTTTCTTCCACATGAGCTGAATTTCAGCCAGATGAGTGGAAAAACAACCCTGTGGCTGCCGACAGCCGCAACAGCACATTGCTCAAGACAGGTACATTATTCACTAAAGCTGTAGTGGGTCCAAGGACATAAATTTGTCACAGTGGAATTTGGCCTGCACAACACCCAAAAGTGCCAGTGGAAATACCCTGGAAAGGAAGATCAGGAATAATTAACTGAGCTCCTCATCCTCTGTGTCCTGGTGGCTACTTGTGCCACAGCCAAAACCATTTTTTTAACTTGAAATTTGTTCTTCTCCTCTTCTCTTCTCTTCTCTTCTCTTCTCTTCTCTTCTCTTCTCTTCTCTTCTCTTCTCTTCTCTTCTCTTCTCTTCTCTTCTCTTCTCTTCTCTTCTCTTCTCTTCTCTTCTCTTCTCTTCTCTTCTCTTCTCTTTTCTCCTCTCTTCTCTTTTCTCTTCTCCCTACACTTACTTTGATTCTCTTCTGCTTATCTCTATTAGAATTTGATTAATGCCCAAGTAATTTTTCAACCTGTCTTTCAAATTTTTTGGACATCCTAAAGCCCTCTTTCTCCTGCCTTCTGCCATGACAGAGACATCAGCAAAGGCAAGTTCAGTTGCCATCCCCATGTTAGTATCCCCTGATGCAGCCTGATTCTGCACCCATCTCCTCTCAGTCAACACAATTTTATTCTTAGCATATTTCAGCTTACTACACCTTACTATTTTAATGTGAAGAATTTATCAATAAAACTCTAGAACCCAAGTTAAATGCTGTGAGGGTACCTCTGATACTTGCATCACTGGGGTGGTGTGTGTGTGTGCAAGGACATTCTGAACAGGATTTCTAAATTTTCTCCAGCATATCAGTAGCAGTGAGGTGTCACATCTGTGCATCAGAGCAATCAGCTGACAACATTACAGGTTCTAGTAAGCAAGGCCACTACTCAGGGAGGTAGATACAGTTCAGAGTTTTGTTCTCTTAAAATTAAAAACCTGACTCTGAGTGCTATTAAAAGTATATACATTAAAAATTACCCATGCAGGAGTGTCTGAATTCCTGCAGTGCTGTAACTGATCACTATTACCCACTGTATTTTACAGATGAGGAAACTTTTCTGTCTCAGAGTTTACACTTATTCTTGCAGTCAGACCTGTATTATTAAATGAGGTTGTTCATTTAAGGAGAGAATAAATTAGCTTTAAACTAACCGTCCAAAGCTATTCAGCACTTCTTGCTCTAGCTAGTATCAGAATTCAGGGACTGAATTCAGCAGCTGTTCAGCAACTTGACACTGAGCCATCCCTTTCCATATCTGAACTAATAGTAAGGCCATAGGAATAGCCCAACTATTTTCACGTAAGGAAATTAAATATAACAACAAACACCACATGACAATGCCAGCAAAACCTATGCAAGGAAGAAATTCAGGCTTGGTCACATATATTCATGTTAGTCAAATCACAATCACCATGCAAAGCTTCAGAAGACTTCAGCCAAAGCACTAAGTTTAAAGATTAACACTGTTAAAGCTTGAAATATGATGCTTATCAAATTTGTTGGCATGTAGAGGTCGAGAAGAGGTGACAGTTTGTAACATCAAATATGTGTTGCTCGGTGTCACCAAAATTATGTCAAGTGCAAAGGTTTATCACCTGGAGTCCAGAGCACAAAAATCCTCAGCCTTAACCCAGTCCTGTGAGAGGTTGCCTCTCTTTAATTAACAAAGGCTTTTTATTTTGTGATATGACACCTTTGCAAATCCCATGATAACATGTTGAAATGTGCAAACAAGATGTCAGGGAAGCCAGGGAACAGCTTTTACAAGATCATTATATACATTTGGTGATACAATTTCACCAGTGCCGATTTTTGCTGGGTTGTTCTCATTTTTATGCGTTCCAGTTAATAGACTGAGAGGGAATGGACTCAAAAATACAGTTTACAAAGTAAAATTGAAAAGCATTGGGTTAAAACTTCGGAAAGGAGAAGCAAAGCAAAATGATATACTTCTATTTTTATATAGCTCACTAAGTTCTGCTGTTTCAAAAAAACAAAGTCAATTATCTTTATCTTAGCAACCTTTTACTTTCATTGGAGTGTTCTCTTTTCCTCAATTATTTCCCTCCTTTGGTATCTTCATTGGTTTCCTGAAGAAGCAGAACAGCACAAATCTCTAAACAAGTGCAACTGCACTGACATGACAGCAAAAATCCCTGAAAGATTTTTACTTACTTTTTTTTTACTATTTCCTCACTGACATGCTCCAGAGCTCCGATTGCTTTGTTGTCCTTTCTCAGATGGAATAAATATAATAATTCACAACTTGTGCCACTGAGAAATGTAGAGACAACAATAATGAAATAGGACCCTAAGAGGAATGGTGTGAACTGATTTTTTTCCAAAAAAGCTTTTTCCTTCTAAAACTGAGCTAAAATGTTACTCTTTGAGTCAAATCTAGCACAAACTTAAGCTGGACCATGACCTGGCCCACAGTGCATTGCTATAAACACATGCCCATGCTGAGCAAGTGAAGCTGAAATACTGCAAAAATTGTGATAAACTGAAAGAAATCACTAAAATGACAAAACAAGGATTAAGGGAAGGACATCACAAAGTTAATTCCCAAATCTTCAAGGCAAAATGAAGGCCTAATTAAGATCTCTGGGCAAGGTTTAGTAGTTACATAAAGAAGGCACACATACATTCTCCTCCCTTTAGATAAATCAGTGTGCAATTACTGCAAGGCCAGCAGACTGGGAAATTAAGAGGAAACCCCTCTGTGTTACAGGCCCCAACTTGCCTGTTCCCTGTATTCCTGCTGATTATCTGGAGCATTGGCCTCCGCCAAAAATCAAGATGAAATTTTAATGTAATGCAATTTCCTTGTTTTCAAGAAGGAACTTGTGAAAGCAGAGCAACAACACAGCCCCATTGCACCTTTCCCTTGTGCAGCCTCTGACTCCTAAACAGCACCAGCAACCTGACTGGAAAGGAAATCCCGTGGTCCTGTCAGCCACTGCTAAAATGAGATGCAAAGGTGGCAAGAGCTCACCATTTTATAGCAAAACTCTAAATATAAAACATACATATTTGAAGAACATGAAATATAAAATATCTATTTTACAGAAATACTATAAAATCGAGAACTGAACACTGTAACCATCTCACCTGTGCTTCAGCTAAATTGGGCTGTTACACTCTTCACTGGGAAATGTTTTCAAAGCAGGGAATAGAAATTAATTAAAACTAATTTGACATAAACCTGTTTTAAATGTCTTTATATCTGTTGGATTTGGGTTATGTCACTTTGCTCAAGTGCACATACTCTAACATATGATCAGCAAACATAAGCTGAAAACAGTGCAAGTTTTATTCTCCAAGATGAACAACATGAACAATATTTACCCTGGAAAATGCTTCAGGTTTCTCTCAGCTACTGGCTTACAAAATTATACAGGGGGAAAGAGAAAAACAACCTTAGCTCTAAGTCTTACATGCCATTATGTTATTTTGGGGTGCAGGAGAAATGTATTTCAAGTCCCCTGAAAGGTTCTCCTTCTTGGGGAGGAATTCTGAAATACTTTTTGTTCTCCTTTTTAAATTGCCCACTTTCTGCTCCGAATCATTTAGCAAAAGCTCATCTGTGAATGCAAACCTGGTTGCAGAGATTTTAATTTCTGGCTTGGGATGCATCCATAATCACTATTGTTGTTGTTGTCTCTCACCAACATGAGTCACCATCTGGCAGTGAACTACAGCCTAGGAAACTTCTATAACTTCCCTTTAATTTATTCTTTGGGTTTCTCACCCTCATTTAAGATGATATTACCAGAAACTGATCCAGATGTTACAGGGAGAGGCAGGAGATAAGTAGCTACGAACTGGCTCAGACAATTCTCAGCAAGACTTGGGTTCCCAACAGTTATTTCAGACACAACTGCAAGCAACCACGGAAAACTTGAGTTCTTTTGACTGGAGAATAATTAAATGAATAATTTATACAGGTCATGATTCAGCCAAGCATTTAACGACACAGTTAACTTTGAGTGTATATTGAAATCAACTGCAAGTGGTTATTAGCACACATGTTAAATTAAGTCCTATTTCAGAACTTTGTGAAATCAGTGTCTGTTGTGTGAAGGAGAAAACACATCTGTGACATAGACGGCTGCTGGATTGCAAGTCTAAGTCTATTTTGCCTTGAGTAGGTTTGGGCTGGGATTTAAATTAGATTTGAATAAACTGCACCAATGCTAAGCTGAAGTATCCTAGAGCTCACATACACAAAATCATTTCTATTAAATATTGGTATAGGTACTCATTTAACCCCAGAAAAAAAAAAAAAAAAAAAAAAA